>CM069160.1:23121223-23171223 GCA_035221665.1 Okamejei kenojei | reverse complement strand
TGAATATTCAATTCTTACAGCTGCTGTTGGTGAAATGGCGGCTCCAGTTGACGAATATATGAACATTGGCACTGAACCCTATGACGAAAGTAATTTGAGCCAAATCGACTGTGGCGAAGATGAAACGAAGTGCGCATCCCTCATCTCGAGAGGTAATTGCATGCAATATAGAGGCAATGGCAAATATTAAAATAAAAATAAACGTAGATTAACTTTCCAATCTCCGAATGCATGTAATGTTCAAACTAAATATGACAACCTTACAGAAACATTTAAAATTTTAATAGGATTGGACAAGCTACATTCAATTAACATGCTCACAATGTTGGGGAAGAAAAGAACCAAAGGGCCCCAGTCTGAGAATAAAGGATAGTCCTCTAAAAACCGAGATGGGGAAACACGTTTTCACCCAGAAGTTGTGAATTAGTGGATGCACTGCCATGGAAAGAAGTAGAATACATTTCACTGGATTAATGTAAAGGAAAGTTAGATAGAGTTCAAGGGCTAACGGAATCAAGGGGTAAGTGGAGGACGCAGGCGCGGGCTACTGTTCTGGATGATCGGCCATGCCCCCAATGAATGGCGGTGCTGGCTCGAAAGGCCAAATGCCTCTCCCTGCACATATTTACTAATACCTAGTCATATAGACATAGAGTCCCAGGGTGATGCTGTGTGGAAACAACCCCTACGTCGCAACATGTTCACATCGGCCAACAATGCCACAGGTACAATAGTCGCACTTGCCTGCGCTTGGTCCATATCCCTTCAAACCGGTCATATCCATGTACATGTCTAACTGATAGTCCAAGCCTCAGCTACCTCATCTAGTAGCTTGGTCTATACACCTACCATTCTTTGGGTGAATAAGTCAGCCCAGGGATTCTTACCGAAATATTTCAGATTTATCTTGAACCTATGTGCTCTTGTTCTCGATTACTATATTCAGGACAGTAGACTTTAGGCAACGGCCCAATCTATTCCCCTCTTGATTCTGTACACCACTATCAGGTCACCCCACATCCTCCTGAATATTACATATAAATAGTATTATTTTTTTAATGCAGACGACGGGGGAGTGGGGGGTTTGGGGGTAACATCGATTAAAAACTTGGAATGTTGGTTAATTGCATGTCATAAACTACATATATTTGCTTTAAACGTAGTTAAACACCAGGGATAGACACAATATACTGGAGCGTTTGCATTTCCTTCCTAATTGTTAAAACCCGGGATCGTACTCAATCGTGTACTGGACAGCGTTTCTCCTTGCAAGCTTACCAGCACTTTCCCTTTTCGCAACTGCAGAATTTCAGATATATATTTTTCAGTTTATTTGCACATGAAATACATTTTGAAATACAGTGGCAGACATTTTTCTGATTTATAATTCTCTCACTATGCATGCATGGTCACCAAATGTACATTGCCATTACGGATCTAAATTCCATCACCAGACACGAATGACATAATGTCATCAATGCTTAATCTGTGTTGCAGATGTCTGTGATATGCATCTAAATATTAAATTAAAGGTTAAAGAGTACTTATTCGTACTTATGCAAACAGTTGGTTGGCATATTTGGTTAAATAATGAATACAATTAGTTGACATTTAGGAAGTAATAATGTCGGTGGAGAGATGAAAAATTGAAATATGTAGATAAAAGGCCTCCTGGGTGCCTCGCTGCCGGCGGCCTGATTCAGATGCTCGCAATTTGGTGATTAATTTTTCACTTAGTTTACCGTGAATGATCTTGCATTCGAAAATATATAACCTAAAATCAAATCCCACTGGAAAGGCCATCCATATATTCCAGCGCTGCTGCCAGAACTGTCGAGTTACTCCTGCACCTCGTGTCATTTTTTTTAAAATATTACATCCGTTGTCTGTCTAGAATATAATGATTTAATTGACATTTTGTAAACGGGAGTACTTCGGAACATCTCTCAGTTATCCATTGCCACATTTGTTTCAGATGCATTGCAATGTCGTCACGCTTTAGGGACTGTAGTGGACCACTATTTCCCTACACTTACAATAGACCAATTGCGATCAGTATATGTATTGGATTGTTTACACTGGAACAGCAGAGGAGCGTGACTGCAGTGCGGACCTGATAGAAGTAGATTAAATTACGAGATACCTTTTTGCGGAGGAACGAAATATCAAATATCAGATGGTATAACTAAGGTGGGGGCGGAACGTTTACAGGAGATGCGCTGGGCAGTTGTTATTACACAGAGCAGCATGAGTGCCTGGAACCCTATGCAGGATGGTGGACGCAATTGCGATCGCAGCATTTAAGATACTTTTGGATAGGGAGATGGATATTTATAGGAATTGAGGAACATGGATTAGGTGCAGATAGATAAGATTTTTTATTGTGATCAATTTATGCATATAAATTGTCGAGCGAAGAGCGTATTCATGTGTCGTGCTCTTCTATGTTATCTTCCCGAAATCAACGAAACATCTTTCCATGATATAAATAATTAATAAGGTGTGGCTAGAAAAACATTGTGTAGGGAGATGCGAATGTATTGTAGGGTGATGTACTTACGTTGTCTAATTTCTAGTGCATTAAAAACACGTGATGAAATCTAAACATGTTTGTCATTTCACATAATTTTGATTATTGTCTATTAAAATATTAAACCGAAAATAAATGTTTACAAACTGTTGCGTTGCAAAGCCAACAACGAAATATTAAAACATAAATCCTACAACAGAAATGTCTCATTCATTCACGCCCACAATACTACATGGGCACCGCCTCCACCTGCTCAAATGTGCACCTCTCCACATGCAATTAATTGGAATGAATGTGGATGGTGTACTTATGCCAATGCTACTGAATCCAATCGTTATTGGGTTGGAAACAGATCACGCTTTCTGTGTGTCATCTTGCAATATGAGATACAAATCAGAATTACCTCATTTACATAGGATGTGAGAGAATACGTGTTGAGAATTTACATCTATAAAGTAAGCCGTCTGAGGACCAACATCCGATATACAGAAGGGCACTCTCAAAATAAACGGTTATAAAAGAAACAATAGAATTTAAGGAATGCATCCCTTGTCTCAAAAAAAACTTTTAGTGGGACTATTCTCGGTGTATCTCGCCATGCACAGAGCGCCAGAACAGCCGATAACCATTTGAGTAATGAACTATCAAGGATCAAGCGTTTCAGTGCCAAAACTACAAATTGCGCAACTATGTATAAATGGTATGGCAAAAAAACTATTTCAAATTAATGAATGCCAACACCATTGGGAATCAAATAAACGACAATGAAATATACAAACTATTCCAAGTTTTTGCACGGTAGGTGAATAGCAAGTGGTGATGCGAAACAATGAAATGCCAAAATTATAGAATGTGACAATCAGAAAAAGTTGGGGGAGTAATCGATAGTCGCCAAATATAAATTATGAGGCATTATAGACATAGGATCAGGAATCCAATATATTCATGTTCACAGTATGCAGTATACATGGCGTTAAGGAAATCATGCAATAAAATGCAAAACAATTTATTTGTGGTCAATTGAACCTCATTGAAGTTCAAATGAAAATTGGTTTGTGCAGTCATACAATAAGAAAAGAACCAAGACACAACACAATTTTTCCCAAACATCCATCACAGTGAATCTCCCACTCAATGTGATGGAAGGCAAATTCTTATCCTTTCCCTGCACTCCCCATTTTCCTCCCGAAGTTAAAGTCAAAGCCCCCGTCGGGCGATTGGTAATTTAATCCCGCTGTCATTAAGCCACGCCGGGCGATGCAAGGCCGCGCTCCGGGTCTTGATGTTGGTGCCCCCGGCGGGCGCTAGGAGGTCCCGCGGTCATTAAAGCCGCGCCGGGCGATGTAAGGCCCCGCTCCAGGTCTTCTTCAAACCCACAACTCGGGCGGGAGAAGTTGCCGTTACGGAAGCTCCGAAAAGCGGTCTCCCACAAGGCACCCGCGAGCTCCTGGTGTTACCGTCCACCGGGCCTGCGGCTGGAGCCTCGGAAGCTCCGGGGTCGGGACGCAGCAGCGCGCCACCACAGCTCCTCCCGATCCGAAATCGGCCAGCCCCACGATGGTAAGTCCACAGGCTCCGCGACTGGAGCACCCAGGTCGTTCCGCTTGGAGGCCGCTCCACGGCGCTGGACCCCAACGACAACAGATACCCGACAGGGAAAATGTCGGGTCCCCCGTACTGGTAAAATATTTTAAAGTTATTATTTCAGGATTTGGCGAATAGATTGGAAATAGGCCACTTGAGTTTGGCTGCAGCATGCATCACAGACATATCGGCTAAACTCGACAATCACTTCGTGTCAGAGCACACTATTATTCCCATCTTCATATTAATCTATGTGAAAATCCCATTGTCACGAAAGCTATTGCTTTCTTCATAGATACGGTTTGTCCAGTCATCTTCCAATTGACCAACATTTGAAACTTGCCTCGGTTCAGATTCTTTTTTTTCTCAGAATCGAGGTGTCAAAGTCTAAACGCCATAGCATTTATTTGCGAGGGGCAACGTTTAAAATCACTTTGTTACAAGTTTTGGTTAGCCACACGAATGTGCAGAGAATGGATTTAGATGCGTCGCCTGCAGGGAGAGTAGATTAGTTTGACTATGTTCAGCTACGCCTTGGACATGATGGGCCGAAAGGCGTTTTCCTCACCTGTACCTTTCTATGTTCTATTCATATGCCATGCAATGGTTTCCGAACATATAAAACAATAATATGTATATTTATCTTCCTGTTTCACTGATGAAAATGAAATTCCTCGTTCACTGCTCACAGGTAGGTTACCAGAGGGCATTCAATCCTCCGAACTACTCCACAATATTGTTAAAGAAAGAACTGTGGATGCTGAGGAATGAAGGGTACACAAAAGGCTGGAGAAACTCAGCGGGTGCAGCAGCATCTAAGGATCGAAGGAGATAGGCGACCTTTCAGGTCGAGACCCTTCTTTAGACTCTACTCAATATTTGTTTCCTCATGCACTTACTTGCCTCGTATTTAACATAAAACATTTCACCTCAGACTAGCGGACCAAAACACGCTAGGCAGTCTTTATTTTATGGCATATTCTCGCTTTGCAAAGTGGAAAAAAATTAAAACAAAAATAGTTAATGATATCTATCCCGGTAATTGTGAATTATGTGCGAATAAAATTGGAAAGCGTAATTAAACATCGCAATTAAACAGCAGCGCGCAGCCAGTTCAAAACATTTCTTAAAATGTCTGTAAAATTAGAACGACATTTTTTTTCCTTTGCAGAGATGACAAAACTGGTGGAAAATTTCAAGGACGCAGGTAGAGGATAAAATAATTATTCAATAATTATTCAACGTTCACTGTTATAATGTACAAAATGTTCATTTTTGTACCAAAATGTTGTCTCCGTCTACAGATTTACAGCACTGGTTTTTTTCTGTTTATTAGAAGCTTAGCACAAAACATCGAAATAATCGATTTAAAGTTTTAATAGCCTCGGTTTATATAAATAATAATTGATCATACTCTGTTGCATTTTTAAATATTATCCCTCTTCTCTCAGAAAACAAGCTGAGCGAAAGAGAAAAAGGTACATTCCTGAAATACGATTCATCATAACCATTAATATATTCTCTACGTATTCTCCGAGCACACTTCAATACACGTATCAATTTCTGACATAGCATGGATTTTTTTCAGCACGGATGAGAATTGTTTACGCTTCAGAGCAAGGAAAATACGCAAGATATGCCAGCATTTCAATTTCATTTGGCAAATTCATATTAGACGATCAAGTACACGTTAGTTGTGCCATTAATTTATTAAAACACTAGCCTCGGTGATTGGTATAGTAGATTTACAAGGTTTTACTCATTGGACCTGACGAAAATTATATTGTAATTCGGCGGAACTCTTCATGTAGGAAATAAAATGTATGTTTTTTTCTAATTTTACTTCATGGTTGCAAAACTTTCTTAAATTTGCTTGAAACTTTGACGCTTTCAACTACGTTAAGTATTTGCTCCTCAATGACTTCTGAACAACATTGATCCAAGAGAATGAGAGACGATTTATGTCGTGAAAATTTAATATTTTGCCTGGCAGGTTAGATTATCTTATCCCTGAGTCAACAGGCAGAACAGCGTGGATAATTCCATCATGGAAATCTGTATGATTTATCATTCATTGCTGGGACGATCGAATCATTCTATTCAAAGAAGACTTGAGAAACTTATTAACGTTAATCTCAAGCGATAATGCTAATAATTCTATCTAATTATTAATTTAGAACTGAATAACGTCATTGACACTTTAAACTACAAAGGTGAGAAAGATACTTTTAGAGCAAATGGATTTCAGCATGGGTTCCTGGCCTATTTTATTTTTTTAGAAAGCCTCCATAATATGAACTCATGAATCTAGACAATTTACTCTTACTTGAGTTGGGAATAATTTGCTGTCGGTAGAAATCCATGTAATAACAATATTCTTCATTCGCCGATTATTATTGGAGTAAAATTATGTTGTGGAACTCAAATTATGACGTCATGACAAATATTGCTTCATTGTTGTTATGTTAAATGAAATATGATTATTATGATCGAAACGTCTTCAACATTAATACATTTTCTTTTCGGGATAGAAAATATGCTCGATCTGCAAGAAAAAGGCAAGTACTAAAATGTCTGGCTTGGCTGTAGATGCAATCGCTGTACTCTAGCTTACAGTCACTAAATCATGGCGCTATACAACACATACATAGTCTCTTCACCCCATCCTGTCTATGTGGACCCAGTATGTATCCCTAATTTACAAACACGTTTAAAATAGTGACCTGTCAAATCCCCCTTTCTTCTAGTTGTAAAATATATTATTTCTACTCAATGCTAACGTGACACGTGTTATTGACCCAACATTGACCTCCCTATAACATATTTGGAAAATGGAATATCTATTTGCAGGAATCAGTTGAAATGTAAGTTAATTGTTTAACCTCCAGGTTATATTTCCGCTTTTTCTCGACAATATAGGCAGGACATGCATATGGTCAAAATGTTCTGCTATAAATGGCACTGTAATTTCCCGTAGTACAAAGTTAATGAACATAATATTGCAACTATTATCGAAATATGGGCCAAATGACCTGTGTAATATTGCACATATAACCTGCAGTGCTGGCTCGAAGTGCCCAATAGCTTACTCCTGCACCAATTATACATTGCGTAATGTCTATTGCCTATTGAAAGGGGAGGTAAAGCATTTTCTTCTTTTTGTTAATGTTGCCGTTTTATTTTTAATGTGTTTCAATATTCGTATAAAGTTTTTTGTTTTGACATTTATTTTGGAGGTCCATGGCTTCTAATTTATTGTTCTACGTAATACCCCATATGACAGACACGTTTGAAAATCGGTCGATCTCTTGCTTAGATTTAAATTCAGTCAATCTGTCCTAGAGAGCTGTAGATGGTTTCACCTCTGCTAAATGTGCATCACTGCCCATCTTACATAGAATCATAGGAAATAGGCGCAGGGTAGGCCATTCGGCCCTTCGAGCCTGCACCGCCATTCAATATGATCATGGCTGATCATCCGACTCAGTATCCTGCACCTGCCTTCTCTCCTTACCCCCTGATCCCTTTAGCCACAAGGGCCACATCTAACCCTCTTATATATGACCAATGAACTGGCCTCGCCTACATTCTGTGGCAGAGAATTCCAGACACTCAACATTCTCTGTGTGAAAAATGTTTTCCTCATCTTGGTCCTAAAGGAATTACCCGTTATCCTTAGACTGTGACCTCTTGTTCTGGACCTCCCCAACATCAGGTACGATCTTCCTGCATCTTCCAACCCCTTAAGAATTTTGTAAGTTTCTATAAGATCCCCCCTCAGTCTTATAAATTCTAGCGAGTACAAGCCAAGTCTATCCAGTCTTTCCTCATATGAAAGTCCTGACCTCCCAGGAATCAGTCTGGTGAACCTTCTCTTTCCCACCGCGTCATGTCGGGAGACTCCATAATTCTAACACAAACATACGAGTTATTTGATGTACAAAACTGTAGAGGCCCAAGTTCGAATGCGTAACGGCCTGTCATTTTATCTATCTTGTTTCCGCATTGCAATAATAGAGTGTAGATGGTTTATATGCAACCAATAATATAGTAACCTCACTCCCATTAACCCCGCCTAGTTAACATCAATCATAACGCCTTCCCCTTCCTGGGCGCAGCAGTAAAGAATGTAGCTAGTGCTTGAAGATGCATGTAATACCCGGTGCTATCATTAAAAGATGTTGCACACTTTAAGAGTTTGTAAAGTGTTTATTTACATGGTGTCGAAGCTGGAAGACACTTGCGTCTCCTGTCTATCGGGTTTTATTTCTTTTTTTTGATTTGTGTTTTTTGTGCTTAATCTCTCTGACCATGGCGTCCTCTTGCAGAAAGCCCGCGCAGCTTGTCTTTGATGCTGACATCTCTGAGCGCTGGGCCACGTTTGAATTTGATTTCACACACTTTGTCAATGTCGCACACCGCGCTGATCCTGACTCCCTTAAAGCTTCCCTCCTACTCAACCTTGCCGGACCTGATGCCATGAAGAGAGCCAGAAGTTTCACATACGCTCCAGCGGTCCTGGGCGACAACGACGCGGTGATTACTCCTGCAGAGTCTGCCAGCGACCCCGCTTGCCTGCTACGTAAGTTCAGGGAGATTTGTGACCTGCCCTCGAACCGCATTCTAGAGAGGGCACGGTTCTTTACAAGGAGACAGTTGCCGGATGAACCTGTTGAATGTTTTATTGCGGATTTGCGTCATCTCGCCCAGCGGTGCTGCTTTGGTGACATGACAGACCAGCTCACTAGAGACATTTTAGTAACTGGCATGCGTGACCGGAAGCTGCGGTGTGAGCTTTTGAGGGATCCGGATCTAAAGTTGGAAAAAGCCATGCATGCCTGCAGATTGTCTGAGGTCGTTGTTTTGCCAGATGACCACCGGGACTCGGGCAATAAATCTGTCAACCTGGCTGGGTTTAGGAGCCCACAGCCTCGGATGGGAAACAATGTTTTTCTGCCGCGTGCCAACCCTGGTCCTGGTGAAGTGCCCCAAAAAAGGTGCCCAAACTGTAACTACATGCACCACAGACTGTCGACGTGTCCCGCCTTTGGCAAAGGCTGTAACTTTTGTAAAAAGCTAAATCATTTCTCTGCCTCCTGTCGCTTATTCCGTTCCCGTGGGAGACAGGCACAAACCTCCAGACCCAGTCTAAACATGCTGAGACAATCTGATATCCGTTACGACTCACAGCCCAATTTAGCTGAATCCTATGATGCAGATCCAATTAATCTCCCCGAGGACTCGCATGTGTTTACCCTCCTACAGACACCCGCCCACCGCACTGATCCCTCCGTATCTGTGACTGTCAATGATGTAACCTCCCTTGCAAAGTTAGACACAGGTGCGAAGGTCAACGTTTTGTCCATGAATCTTTTCAACAAGATAAGGAATAATGAGCCCCTGGTTGCTGACGATGCTACCCTGCATGCCTATGGTGGAGAAATTCTAAGGCCTGCGGGGAGGGCCACTTTAACTTGCGTACTGCAAAAGGCCACGAGAAACCTGGTTTTCTATGTTTTGAACTCTGACTGTGTAACCCTGTTGGGCAACCGTGCGTGCCAGGATCTCGGCCTGGTGTCCTTCGACCGCACGGTCCACAAAGTGCAACTGTCGTTTAACCCGGTTGCAGAATACCAGGACCTGTTCGACGATGACCTGGGGATGTTACCACTGACATACCATATTTCCATTGACCCAAATATACAACCCGTGGTCCGCGCACCTCACAGGGTGTCTCACGCCATGAAAGACAGGGTCGAGGCGATGCTCAACAAGATGGTCGAAAAGGGGGTGCTAGAAGCAGTTAGCGAGCCCACCGATTGGGTCTCCACCATGGTTGCCACGATTAAGAAAGACAAGAATGAAATACGTGTGTGTATCAACCCGAAGTACTTAAACCTTGCCATCAGGCGACCACACTACCCCATGCGGTGTGTTGAGGATGTGGCGGCTAAGGTCGGGCAAGCCACCGTCTTTTCAGTCCTAGACGCTAAGAACTCGTTTTGGCAGATCCCGTTGGACAAAGCGTCTTCTGACCTGACGACCTTCGCCACACCGTTCGGCAGATTCAAGTTCCTGCGAATGCCATTCGGCATCAATTCTGCTAGCGAGGTGTTCCAGCGAACGATGGAGCAGGTATTCTCGGACCTGCCATGTGCCATCATCGTGGATTATATCCTGGTTTATGGGAAGGACATTGCCGAGCACGACCTGAACCTCCGCCGCGTCCTGGATCGGGCATGGAAGGCGAACCTGAAGCTGAACCCCAAGAAGTGCCGGTTTCGTGTCTCAGAGGTCACGTATGTTGGACATGTTTTCACCTCTAACGGACTAAAACCAGACCCCTTGAAGGCAGCTGCCATCTCCGAGATGGCAGCCCCCACTGACGTGCCAGGTCTGCAACGATTCCTGGGCATGGTGAACTACCTTGGAAAGTTTGTACCAAACCTCAGTGAGCTGAGTGCTCCCCTGCGGCAGCTGACAAAAAAGGATATCGCCTGGGTCTGGCTCCCACATCACCAGCAGGCCTTTGACTGCCTCAAGTCGAAACTGATTAGCACTCCGACGTTGCGGTTCTTCGACGTGGGTCGCCCCATCACCGTCACCTGTGCGGCTTCCAAGTTCGGTCTGGGTGCGGCTTGCCTTCAGTCTGTCGATGGATCGTTACATCCTGTCTCCTATGCCTCCCGCACCATGACGGACACCGAGCAGCGGTACGCTCAGATCGAGAAAGAGCTGCTCGCGGTGGTGTTCGCCTGCTCCAAGTTCAGAGACTTCCTCTTCGGCAGCAGATTTACGGTCGAAACCGACCACCAGCCACTGGTGACAATCCTTAACAAGCCGATTCACGCTGCCCCTGCCAGGCTGCAGCGTATGATGCTGCAGCTCCAGCGTTTCGACTGATATAATCTACAAGAAGGGCACCGAGATGCACATTGCGGACACCCTATCGCGCGCCCCGCGGACCTCCTGCGCTCGCCACCCCTACGAAACAGAGGACTTGCTCGTACTGGGCGTTAACTTTATTCCCACCAAGCAGCTACAGGTTTTGGCCGAGCACACCGCTGCCGATCCGGTTTTGCAGCGGCTTACCTCTGTAATTAAAGCAGGGTGGCCAACAAAGCACTCCGCCGCGCCGTCTGAACCACAGCCTTTCTTCCTGGTCCGCGACGAACTGGTGCTCCAGGATGGCGTTATCGTCAAGGGACATAAAGTTGTAGTCCCGTCCTCCCTGTTTGACTCTTACTTTTGTGCAGCCCACAGCGGACACCTTGGGGTCGATGCAACACTCGCCCACGCTCAGTGCCAATTCTACTGGCCTGGAATGGCCAAATATATCCGAGACCGAGTTTCTGCCTGCTCCACGTGCAACAGCCTTGCGCCGCACCAGCAGCGACAGCCCCTGCTGCAACAGCCCGCTCCTGCCTTGGCCTGGTCCTCGCTGGCTGCCGACATATTCGAGTGGCGTGGTAACCACTACCTTGTCCTGGTCGACTTGTACTCCAACTGGTTCGAAGTGGATTTGCTGACATCCCTCACGTCGGAGATGGTGATCCGAAAGCTGCGGAAACACTTCTCCACTTTTGGGACCCCTGTCAGGCTGCAGACTGACAACGGCAGGCAGTTTACAAGCCGAGAATTCAAAAGATTTGCCGACAAGTGGAACTTCGTGCATTTCACCAGCAGCCCAGAGTACCCACAGAGCAACGGCCTTGCAGAACGGGCCGTCCGCAGCGCCAAGCTTCTGATGGAACAGGCGCGACTATCCAACTCTGATTTGTATTTGGATCTCCTGAACCTCAGGAATGTTTCCAGGGATCCGGCCATGGGATCACCTGCTCAGCGTCTGATGTCCAGAACCACCAGATCTACAATCCCGATTGCCCAGCGCCAGCTGAAACCTCGGGTGCTGGAGCCCGCCTCCGTGCAGAGGCGAATTCAAGAGAAACATGACAGTCAGCGGCGTTCCCACGATCGGTCGTGCAGACCACTCGATCCTCTGTTGCCTGGACAGGTTGTTCGGTTGCAGACCGACAGTGGTCACTCCCGTCTGGCCACCGTGGTTGGGGTGGCCGACTCACCTCGTTCGTATCTGGTCGACTATGAGAGTACCATCTACCGAAGAAGCCGACAACACCTGCTTGCGGTTAATGAGCCAAAGCCGCAGCCCCCGGGGCCCTATGCCCCGCCACTCTCCTACCAGCAGCCGGCTGCCGTCCCGTCTGGTGTTCCCTGCATGCCTCGGTCCCCATCTCGAGCGCCTGGTTCCCCTCTGCGCGGGTCCCCTGTTGCCGGTCGCGGTTCTCCCTCTCCTGTTTCTCCCACCCCAATGCCCTTCCCTGGTTCCCCAGCTGCCTCGCGTCCTCATGTTTCTTCTGCTCCTTCGGGGGAAGGGGGAGATATCCGTATGTGCTTGGGCCGGATCAGCAAGCCATCTGTTCGCTACGGCGATTTTGTTTAATTCTGCTGTTTAATTCTGTTGTCGTGACAACAATCTTTTTTTTCATTTTCTAAGGGGAAGGATGTAGATGGTTTATATGCAACCAATAATATAGTTACCTCACTCCCATTAACCCCGCCTAGTTAACATCAATCATAACGCCTTCCCCTTCCTGGGCGCAGCAGTAGAAGAATGTAGCTAGTGCTTGAAGATGCATGTAATACCCCGTGCTATCATTAAAAGGTGTTGCACACTTTAAGAGTTTGTAAAGTGTTTATTTACATAGAGCACATACAATAACAACACATAAGGTGATAGATATACCGAATTTTATTTCAGAATTGGATCATCTGCGGATGAATTTTCAAAACTTACGTGAGTAAAAATTATCTTTGATAATCGGTGGCCAGACACTTTGCTTGTGAAAACGTGTTATGCAGACGCATCGAAATACATTGTCAGATGAAACCACAAAAGTTGCAATGTTGAGTAAAATGAAAATGCTGGATGAATTGAACGAGTCGGGTAATATCAATGCAGGAAATGGACAAAATAATACGTTGGGTTTTGGCCAGTATTCAGATTGCTGGAAGAGAAGTGAGAAACAGATTATATGAACGGACGGGCAAGAGCTGGACATTGATAGAATGATCAAGGTAAGGGAATAATTTAATGGAAATTAGAGTGTGGAACGGAAGGATTGATGTAATGGGCTGGAAGTGAATTGGAGAAGAGAAATTGATGCAATTGGCCGTAACTGAGAGGAAAAAACGGTGGGGAGTGAAATGGAGAAGTGGGCGGACGGATAGTGGTTAGAAGTGGATGGAAGGAGCAAAGAACTAGACCCGGAATAACGAGGACTGGGTGATGAGCGAATGGAGGACTGTGGCTGACGGGAAATAAATGGGTCGAATCAGATAATAAAAATAGATATGTCTGCGCGGGGGGGGGGGGGGGGGGATATGATGCGCTGTAGAATGGTTTTTTGAAATTTAATGTGAGCAATCTAAATTCTTGGTAAATCAAAAAATGTGATGATATCTTTCTGTTAGCGTCGTTTATAATCCAATCTGAATCCACATTTGGATAGCAGTAACAGGATCGGTCCGAGTCAGCATGGATTTACGAAATCATGCTTGAATAATCTTCTGTAATTTTTTGAAGATGTATCAAGTAAAATGATCAAGGGAGAGCCAGTGGTTTAGTGTACCTTTTTTTCAGAACTAATTTGATAAGGTCCCATATAGGGGATTAGTGGGCAAAATTAGGGCACATAGATTGCTGACATGGATAGAGAAGTGGTAGGCAGACAGGAAACGAAGATGAGGGATTAACGGGTTCCTTTTGAATGGCAGGCAGTGAATAGTGGGGTACCGCAATGCTCGGTGCTGGGACCGCAGCTATTTGCAATATATATCAATGATTTGGATGAAGGTATTCAAAGTATCATTAGCAAATTTGCAGAAGACACAAAGTTTGGTGGCAGTGTGAACTGTGAGGAAAATGCTATGAGAATGCAGGGTGGCTTGGACAGGTTGGGAGTGTGGGCAGATGCATGGCAGATGAAGTTTCATGCCGATAAATGTGGATTATCCACTTTGGTAGCTAAAACAGGAAGGCAGATTGCCATCTAAATGCGTCAAGTTGGGAAAAGGGGAAGTGCAACGTGATCTGGTGGGCCTTGTACATCAGTCTATGGAAGTAAGCATGCAGGTGCAGCAGGCAGTGAAGACAGCGAATGGCGTTTTGGCATTTATGACAAGAGGAATCGAGTATAGGAGCAAACAGGTCCTTCTGCAGTTGCACAGAAGCCTAGTGAGACCACACCCGGAGTATTGTGTGCAGTTTTGGTCCCCTAATTGGAGGAAGTCATTCTTGCTATTGGAGGATTGCAGCGTGGGTTTATCGGGTTAATTCCCGGGATGGCGGGACTGTCATATGCAGAGAGAATGGAGCAGCTCGGCCTTTGCACTCTGACGTTTAGAAGGATGATAGGAGATCTCATTCCAACATATAAGATTGTTAAGGGCTTGGACACACTAGAGGCAGGAAAAATGTTCCCGATGTTGAGGGAGTCCAGCACCAGGGGCCACAGTTTAAGAATAAGGAGTAAGCCATTGATAACAGAGACGATGAAACACTTTTTCTCACGGAGAGTAGTGAGTCTGTGGATTTCTCTGCCTCGGAGCGCGATGGGGGCAGGTTCTCTGGATGCTTTCACGAGAGAGCTAGATAGGGTTCTTAAAAAACAGCGGCGTCAGGGGTTATGGGGAGAAGGCAGGAAAGGGGCAATGATTTGGGCAGATCAGCCATGATCACATTCAATGGCGGTGCTGGCTCGAGGGTCCAAATGGCCTACTTCTGCACCATAGTCTATTGTCTATTCAATCGAACGTACCAGCCACAGAGGCGTTCAGGTGAGGTAATAAATACAGATAAGAATTAACTACGCAGGCGAAATGACCGTAAAATTGCATTCAAAATTTAGTGTCTTTAAGCGGAAACTATTTCTAATAAGGTGCGATCTTAATGATCAGAGCCTGTTCTGCTGCAGCTTGCTTTGAAAACGAATAGACAATAGACAATAGACAACAGGAGCATTTGGCCCATCGAGCCATCAACGTCATTCAATGTTTTCTTGTCTTTTCCCCATATACCCTGAAATCCACCATATTTAAGATCCACCTATCTAGCTATCTTTTGAAAGTATCCAGAGAACTGGCCTCCACCGTCCTCTGAGGCAGATAATTCCACCGATCCACAATTCTCTGTTTGAAAAGTGTTTCAGCATCTCCGTTCTAATTGGCATACCCCCTTTCCTAAACTGTGGCCCCTGGTTCTTGAGCCCCCCAACATCCGGAACATGTTTCCTGCCACTAACGTGTCCAAACTTTTAATAATCTTATATGTTTCAATAAGAACAATTCTCATGTTTTTATTGAAACTCTAAATTCCAGAGTATACAAGCCCAACCACTCCATTGTTTCAGCATATTACTGTACCTACGCTGTACTCCGTCAATGGCGTGCATGTCCTTCCTCAAAATTAGAGACCAAAACTGCACACAATACATTGTGTTAAAGAAGGAACTGCAGAGGCTGGAAATCCGAGGGTACACAAAGTGTTGGAGAACTCCCGCGGGTGCAGCAGCATCTATGGAGCGAAGGGGACAGGCAACGTTTCGGGCTGAAACCCTTCTTCAGACTTATGGTGGGTGGAGGGAGGCGGGGGAAAAAAAGGAAAAAAGGAGTAGGAGGCGCCTGCGGGTTGAAGGAGATGTTGGAAGGGGATGAGACAGCAAGTGTTAACAAGAATTGAGTGAATTCAATGTTCATGCCAAGAGAATGCAGACTCCCCAAGCAGAATATGAGGTGCTGTTCCTGCAACTTGCGGTGTTGCTCACTCTGGCCGTGGAGGAGGCCCAGGACAGAGAGGGCGGATACGGAATGGGAGGGGTAGTTGAAGTGCTGTGCCACTGGTAGGTCGGGTTGGTTATTGCAGACCGAGCGGAGCTGTTCGGCGAAACGATCTCCAAGCCTCCGCTTGGTCTCACCGATATAGATCAGTTGACATCTAAAGCAGCGAATGCAATAGATGAGGATGGAGGAGATGCAGGTGAACCTCTGTCGGATCTGGAACGACTGCTTGAGTCCTTGAATGGTGTGGAGCGGGGAGGTAAAGCGACAAGTGTAGCATCTCTTGCGGTTGCAAGGGAAAGTGCCCGGGGAATGGAAGAGCAGGAGGGAAGGGAAGAATTGACAAGGGCATTGCGGAGGGAGCGGTCTTTGCGGAAGGCAGTCAAGGGGGGAGATGGGAAGATGTGGCGAGTGGTGGGGTCACATTGGAGGTGCCGAAACTTGCGGAGAAAGGTGAGGACCAGGGGCACGCTGCCTTTGTTGCGAGAGGGGGGATGGGGAGAGAGGGCAGTGTTACGGGGTACGGAGGAGACCCTGGTGCGAGCGTCATCTATAGTGCGGGAGAGGAATCCCCGTTCTCTGAAGAATGAGGGCATTTGTGATGCCCAGGTGTGGAACACCTCATCCTAGGAGCAGATGTGGCGTAGAGACAGAAATTTGGAACAGAGGATGGAGTCCTTACAGGAAGCAGGTTGGGAGGAAGAGTAGTCCAGGTAGCCGTGGGAGTCAGTGGGTTTGTCGGCCTTGGGTGTATCCCCTGCGATGGAGATAGCGATGTCAAGGAATGGTAGGGAAGTGTCGGAAAAGGTCCCGGTGTATTTGAGTGCAGGATGGAAGTTCGTGGTGAAACTGATGTAGTCAGTCAGTTGTGTGTGGGTGCAGGAGGTGACACGAAAGCAGTCGTCGATATAACGGATATAGAGGTCGGGGATGTGGCCGTGGTAGGCCGCAAAAAAGGATAGTTGGACGTACACGACAAAGAGTCGGGCCTAGCTGGGGCCCATATCTGTGCCCATAGCTACGCCTTGTATTTGGAGGAAATGGGAGGAGTCAAAAGATAAGTTATTGATGGTAAGGACCAACTCCGCTAGGCAGAGGGAAGTGTTCAAGACACCTCAGATACTCTCCGTCGGCTCCGTTCATTTCAGACCATCTTTGGTGGGGGATGGAGGTATAGAGTGAATGGACGTCCATGGTAAAGATGAGATGATGGAGCCATGACATTGGAATTCGCGTAGACGACGGAGAGTGTCTGAGGTGTCTTGAACATAGGTGGGGAGGGATTTAAACAAGTGGGATAGGATGGAGTTAAGGTATGTTGAAATGACTTCGGTGGGGGCATGAACAGCAGAAACAATTGGTCTCCCGGGGCAGTCTATTTGCGCAACCACGGTATGTGATAGCGTTACGACTTCGCTTGCTTACTCACCGTTCTCCTGTGCTGCGATTGAACAAAGTTTCGTTCCGATCGGTGGAAACTGTTAACAGTTATAAAGGATTAAATATCTTAACAAGCACGCGTGCGGAAATCGACTGCCTCTCCTGCCATACAGCACCGCTTCGATCGGTCCCTTCAACGACGCCATCACCGACTCTTGTGGTCCGCCCCTTCCTGCATGAGCGCTTCTTCACCGCAGCTGCGAGAAGCTATGAATGGCCGGCGGTCTACAACCGGACACACTTTTCGGAGGGAGAGCACGAAAAGGCCCAACCTAACCTGACCCGACCCGACCCGGCCCGACCAGACGCAAACAGGCCAGCCCGACCGGATCCAGCCGGGTCGGATCGAGCCCGTCCCGACCCTGTCCGACCGACCAGCCCGACCCGACACCCCCCAGCCTGACCCAGTCCAAGCCAATGGAACTCAACGTAACTAGGCCCAATCAGCCCATCCCGCCGCAGAGTCGGTGATGGCGCCGTTGTCGGCAGACAGAAAGTGGAGGCTCTGATCCCGCTGGAAGATAGCGACAACCAAAGCGACCTGCGGCCATCGGCCAGCGACCAGCCGCCAGCGACCACAGACCAATGCCCCCAGTGAGTCCGCATTGAATCGCCAACTCCTTCCCCTCTGGTCCCCACATTGGCTTCTGCCCCCACCACCACTCCACCCCGCACATCACGCTACTCACACCCCTCACCCCACACCACTCCCCCGCACAGCCGCCCCCCCCCCTACACCCCTCCCCTAACCCCCACACGCACCCTTTCACACACACACAGCCCTCCCACGCACACACACCCCTCCGACAACACCTCCTTCCACCACACAGCTCCCTGCTACACACACCTCACACACATCCACCTGCCCCACACCCCCCCTCTCCCACACACCATTCCCCCCACAAGGATCCCAATCTGCCACACGCTTTTCCCCAACAGCCCCACTTCCCACATATACCGCCATCCCACAACCCCTCCCCCAAAAACCATCTGCCCACACATAGCCCCCTCTCACACATCCCACCCATCCACACAGCCATCCCCTCCCCACAACCTGTCCCTGCCCACACACACACCTCTGCTACAATAGCGTCTCCCCACTACCCCCACAACACTCTCCCGCCAACACACCCTCAAAGGTACCCCAGCAACGCCCCTTCAAAACGCCGCACCCACTACCCACACACCCTTTCACCTCATAACTGCCCCGCGCCAACACACCCCTCTCCCCAACAAACACCCTCCCCCACAACATCCTCTCCCGCCACAAACCTCCCTGCCGACCACAACCTCCCCCTCCCCCCACACACCCCTCTCGAACTACAAACCTCTCCTTAACATCACACCGGCTTTCTACCAGAACACGCCTACCTCACAACCCCCGCTTCACCAACCCCCCCCCCTGCCACAACCCTCCTCCTCTCCCTCGCAAAAACCCTCCCTCCCACATATACACCTCCATTCCCATCCCGCACCACCCGCACCACCCGCACAACACCCCCCCCCCCCCCTTGGTGACTGACACCCAACGGGTCCCACTTGGTCTAGTGTATCCTATGTTGATTACCAGATCATAAACTATCTAACTTTGGAAAGGCAAACGTCCTCTGTCGGCTGAGACGACATGGAAAATACAATTTATTCGATAAGTTTCAAAACACGCTGTGAATTCAAACACACCGAAATATGGTATTTACAAAAGAGTTAGAGCAATACAAGCACGGTTTACGTTTAGGCAATATTTCCGATGGAGCTGTTTATGACCCAAGTTCACGCTAAATATCTGAAATAAGAAAATATGATGTGTCCAAACTGGATAAATGAAACTACGTAATATCTTTGTTGCTCCTTGAACACATTCCCTTCACGCCCATACCTTCATTTTTGGATTGGGATTTGAACATGAATGACACCGTATTAAACCAAATTTTTTGAACTGCATGAGACGCTGAAATATCTAAACTGTAATCCTTTCGTCGGTAATGATTTTCGTTATTTTCTTCCTCATCATCCCAAACATAATTGGAAGAATGACAATTAATAATGGAGGTTAACAATGTGGATTAATAGCTGAGTAAATTGCAGATATTATTTGAATACATTGCGATATAACGAGGAGGAGTTAAATAGATGGCAGCTGATCGAATATTTTTCCACACCTGTACTGGTACACGTACTATATATACGGTTGAAAACGTATTAGGAAAACATTGGAATCACATAATTTTTAATCGCGGTTATCACTGTAATTAATTTTCTCTATTCATGACATACGTGTTCAGAGTAATATTATTCAGAATGATCTTCTAAACGTAAGTGAAACAGTTACGTTTTGTCGATATTGATGCAATTAACATCGAAAATCATTTATCCTTTTAATGTACACAACATCCCAAACGCTCCAATCGGTAAACCTAAAATATGTAGGCCATAATAAATAGCCATGATGTTTAGTGTTCATGCAGAAACAAGCATGATGTTATTCTCACAATGCACATCGTTTTACACGGAACTTTCTCAGGCCGAGTATGCAGTCTGGCTGGATGGAGAATTCAATTGATAATATCTAACATGTATGTGGTTCAAGTATTCATTTGCTCAGACACCGGAACAGGGAAACAATTTAATGTTCAAGTTATTGCATCGTCATTGTTTTGTATTAGAAACAATACTACGTTACAGCAGTAATGGATAGCCAGAAGGAAACCGTACTTGCAGTTAATCCACCATACCTAGAAAATTACGACATTGTTTTCAGTTGCTGAAACAACAATTCAAAAGGCCGATATTTATTTTCTTTTCTTTGCTCATATGCTTGTTTGTACGCTCACAATTGGCATAATTGTGAGTTCATTTATTTTATATTATTTGCCGGTTTCAACTGGGGTGCATTTTAAACCTGGGAACATGAAGTTCATCGCTGCTGATACAATATATTTTTTTCTCGTTATCAGATGAAGCTCTTACACAGAAAGATACGGGTAAATGCGTATACGTATTGAAAATAATAATAGCAGTAACCTGTTTCTGATGATTACATTATTTGAAAAACTGCATGATAGGAGAATCTAGCAATGAGCTGCATGTAAACGAAACTGGATTAAGCGGATGGATGGATAGAATACAAAACGGTTCTGTTGAAAGTCGTAGCAATAATGTCTGTATTCAGTATATTATATATGTATGGATATCCTTTCATTGCTGTGGTTGTTTGTACGGATTTGTTTTAATTACCAAATAAATGAAATCCTGACGCTTTCATTTTGTTATCGAAATCCTAAATATTCAGAACAGTGTGATTCAAAAGACCAACATATCTATTGTCCACTCAAACACGTTAAACACACCATTGTATTGATATATCCCCAATAACTGGATTATTAGGATTTAATTCCTGTCCGACAAAGGGAACAACTTGATAAAAAGATATGAACAATATGAACATTTCTAGGCGCAATGCCATAGAAAACACGTGGTCAGACGGGAAGGAGTGTATATTGAGGTTACCCAGGGTGGAATCATTATGAGTAATGACTCTAGTATCAATGGGCTGCCTTTGTTTTCCTTGGGTCAGGTGCAGTTGGATGCACAGCACAAACATGTGAAAAACTCTAACAGACGTAGGTAGGGTATATTTCAGAAGGTTGGTTTTCCTTAATATTAGAATTAAATTAGACTAGGGGGCAAAGGTTTGGTATCAGTAGTCTAGGTTTAGATTTATCTGATGAAGAACGCTTGGACTTAGATAGTGATTTATATACGGAATATACTGCCTGAGAATGTGGTGGGCTCAGGTATTCCCACATGAAATTAGAGCCACCGGGACGCGCTCCGTGAATTCTAGGGAGTGCCCCAGCGTTGGGAAAAGTGAATAATATTGATAGGTACTTGATGGTGAGCCTGTCCTCGACGATTCTATGATTGTGCCTTCATAACTGACACTAAACCGCATTTCGTTGTACCCATACTTGTATCTGTGCAATGACATTAAATTTGATTTGAATTGAATTGAATTGAATTGAATTGAATTGAATTGAATTGAATTGAATAAATTTGAGACGAGAGCACGTCCCGTAGATTGTACATGGCTCCGGCTTTCATAGGTTTTCGAAGATAGTTAAAAATGCATCATCGATGTGGACCACTTACAATGACATGGAGTTACATAAATGATATTTAAAGAGAAAATCAATTAAAACATGTATGGAGAAGCATAGATTGATATACAAACCACCGATATAGATTTTCATTTTCTGTTAAAGTCTGCATTTGGGTTGCATCGCCCGAGGTGTATAACCTAATGAAAGGTTAACTAAAGTATAAACGATGGAATTTGTCCAAGTACTTCATCGCGGGATTCGCAAAACTATATGGCGAGTTCCACATCATGCATCAGTGAAAATCAAAAACATGTTAGTAGTTGCGCTCTGTCGAAATCGGCTTTTGATGGAATCGCCCATTATACATATAATGGGCTGCGTGTTTCCCTCAATGCTGTTTGCTAATTGATTACGTAAACTGCTTTTTGTTTGCTGTTATCTCAAGCATTATTTGGTCAATATGTACCACATTCCACCGAGTGCTCTTTTCAATACCATCAATACAATCGAATATTTCCTATAATCAGGTTAATTCCGCCCTTGCTGATTTTTTCCATAGAAATTTAATCTTTCTGAATCTTCGCAAAGCTTTGACAAAATGTATAATTATTGCAGATCAACATTAACAAGGAGGAAATATTTAAGTTTAATGCTACGGCACATGTGCATATACATTTACGTAAAACGTCGAAAAATATTTTGTTTATAGAAATGGAACAGCTAAGAAAAAATCTGAAAGATGCAGGTGAAATTACTTCTCATTTAGTTCATGTTAATATTTCTCATTTAACATTACTTCTCATTTAGTTCATGATAGATTGGGTGAGTGGGCAACTGCATGGCAGATGCAGTATAATGTGGATAAATGAGAGGTTATCCACTTTGATGGCAAAAAAAAACAGGAAAGTAGACTTTTATTTCAATGGTGACCGATTAGGAAAAGGGGAGATGCAACGAGACCTGGGTGTCATGGTACACCAGTCATTGACAGTAGGCATGCAGGTGCAGCAGGCTGTGAAGAAAGCGAATGGTATGTTGGCATTCATAGCAAAAGGATTTGAGTACAAGAGCAGGGGGGTTCTACTGCAGTTGTACAGGGTCTTGGTGAGGCCACACCTGGAGTATTGTGTACAATTTTGGTTCTCCTAATCTGAGCAAAGACATTCTTGCCATACAGGGAATACAGAGAAGATTCACCAGACTGATACCTGGGATGGCACGACTTCCATATGAAGAAAGACTGGATAGACTCGGCTTGTACTCGCTGGAATTTAGAAGATTGAGGAGTGATCTCATAGAGAATTACAAAATTCTTAAGCGGTTGGACAGGCTAGATGCACGAAGATTGTTCCCGATGTTGGGGAAGTCCAGGACAAGGGGTCACAGTTTAAGGATAAGGGGGAAGTATTTTAGGACCGAGATGAGAACATCGTTTTTCACACAGAGAGTGGTGAATCTGTGGAATTCTCTGCCACAGAAGGTAGTTGAGGCCAGTTCGTTGGCCATATTTAAGAGGGAGTTGGATGTGGCCCTTGTGGCTGAAGAGATCAGGGGGTATGGAGAGAAGGCAGGTACAGGATACTGAGTTCGATGATCAGCCATGATCATATTGAATGGCGGTGCAGGCTCGAAGCCCCGAATGGCCTGCTCCTGCACCTAATTTCTATGTTTCTATTATTCTATGTCAACCATCTGGGGAATATAGTGGAAGTGGTCCCAATGATAGCCACTTCAAGGATGGAGGAAATTGAAATGAAGTTATCAACACTCCACAATGCGGCACGTGAACTACTTTTTTTTTTAAAGAAGGAACTGCAGATGCTGGAGAATCGAGGGTACACATAAAGCTGGAGAAACTCAGCGGGTGCAGCAGAATCTAAGGAGCGAAGGAGATAGGCGACGTTTCGGGTCGAGACCCTTCTTCAGACTGGTCAGGGATCAGGGAAACGAGAGATATAGACGGTGATGTGGAGAGATAAGGAACAATGAGTGAAAGATATGCAAAAAAGTATCGGTGATAAAGGGAACAAGCCATTGTAAGCTGTTTGTGGTGTGAAAATGAGAAGCTGGTGCGACTGGGGTGGGGGAGGGAGATAGAGATAGAGGGAATGCCAGGGCCCGAGGGGACTACAGTGAACTACTTTGCTGTGCGGCACGTGGTTCGTTTTATAATCGGGCACATAACTCAAATGAAATAAGTATAAAATCAATAGTAAGACATTAGAATGTAAAATCCGTTTGCTCCAATATAGGGGTAACATTGGCTTCCTCGAGATTAATAATGTTGTGTGTACCTCTTTCATGTTATATATAGTTGTGATATGCATTCACGTTGCTTGGTATTTAAAACAAGACATGAATTACGTTTTGTACTTATCATAATTCAATTATTTGCAATGAAAGCAGTTACGATGTTCTATTATAGTGTGTGTCAATATATGTACAGCTGGACTGTCAATTCCGACAGAATGTAAACTGTGATGTAAGATGCAGTTTTCTTACCAAAAACAACGTAAATGTTCCTGCAAATTTTATTACACATATATTAGAAACTTACAAACGTAGAAAATAGGTGCAGGAGTAGGCCATTCGGCCCTTCGAGCCTGCACCGCCATTCAATATGTTCATGACTGATCATCCAACTCAGTATCCCTTACCTGCCTTTTCTCCACACCCCCTGATCCCTTTGGACACAAGGACCACATCTAACTCCCTCTTAAATATAGCCAACGAACTGGCCTGAACTACCTTCTGTGGCAGAGAATTCCAGAGATTCACCACTCTCTGTGTGAAAAAATGTGTTTCTCACCTCGGTCCTAAAAGATTTCCTACTTATCCTTGAACTTTGATCACTTGTCCTGGACTCCCCCAACATCGGGAACAATCTTCCTGCATCTAGCCTGTCCAACCGTTTAAGGATTTTGTAAGTTTCTATAAGATCCCCCCTCAATCTTCTAAATTCTAGCGAGTACAAGCCTAGTCTATCCAATCTTTCTTCATGTGGAAGTCCTGCCATCCCAGGAATCAGTCAGGATAACCTTCTCTGCACTCCCTCTATGGCAAGAATGTATTTCCTCAGATTAGGATACCAGAACTGTACGCAATACTCCAGGTATGGTCTCACCAAGACCCTGTACAACTGTAGTAGAACCACCCTATTCCTATACTCAAATACTTTTGCCATGAATGCTAACAAACTATTCGCTTACTTCACTGTCTGCTGCTCAAACATGCCTACTTTCAATGACTGGTGTACCATGGCAACCAGGTCTCGTTGCATCTCCTCTTTTCCTAATCGGCCACCATTCAAATAATAGTGTACTTTCCTGTTTTTTGCCACCAAAGAGGATAACCTCATATTTATCCACATTATACTGCATCTGCCATGCATTTGCCCACTCACCTAGCCTATCCAGGTCACCTTGCAGCGTCCTAGTATCCTCCTCACAGCTAACACTGCTTCCCAGCTTCGTGTCATCCACAAACTTCGAGATGTTGCATTCAATTCCTTCGTCCAAATCATTTATATATATATATATATAATGTAAATAGCTGGGGTCCCAGCCTGAGCCTTGCGGCACCCCACTTGTCACTGCCTGCCAACCTGAAAAGGACCCGTTCACATCTACTCATAGCTTCCTGTCTGCCAGCCAGTTCTCTATCCACATCAATACTGAACCGCCAATACCGTGTGCTTTAAGTTTGTATACTAATCTCTTATGTGGGACCTTGTCGAAAGCCTTCTGAAAATCCAGATATAACACATCCACTGCTTCTCCCTTATCCACTCTACTAGTTACATCCTGAAATAATTCAATATGTTTCGTCAGACATGATGAACCTTTCGTAAATCCATGCTGACTTTGTCCAATGATTTCACCACTTTCCAAATGTACTGCTATCCCATCTTTAATAACTGACTATCATTGCCCCCGCTACCGATGTTATACTAACTGGTCTGTATTCCCCGTTTTGTCTCTCCCTCCCGTTTTAAAAAGTGGGGTTACATTAGCTCTTCTACCTATTTTATTTCGGAGTCACGTGAGTGACTTTGTGAATACCCCGCCAGCACGCATGCGCGCTTTTGGTCGCGCGTATTTGCCTCGACAAGCTGGGGGGTGGGGTGCGCTCTCTCCACCAGCTCCTTCAAAAGGCCGTCAGGTAAGTCCACTAACCTTTAATTCCAACAGGATGGACACCAAAGGCAAACGAAAGGCGACACTCTCCAGGAGCCGCGGGGCATCGACAAGCCAGCTTCCTTTGTCATCGGAGCTGCGAGCACTACCTGCAGCATCGGGAGGGTCGGGGGTAAGAGTGCGGAAGTCGGGCGCTTCCGTTACACCATCGCCCGACATCACCTGAATGGCGGACCGCACAGGAGATGGATACTGCCGACCCAAACTTCGTGCCCCCATCCCCCAGGAAGCAGGGAAGCAGACAGGTACGAGGACAGGTGCCTCGCTTCTCGTCAGCGACCTCACCCCGAATTGCAGTGGATCCACGGGGACCGGGCCGGGGAACGGCTGTGCTACAGGGGAGCCCAGCAGCCGCATTCCACCACGTAGAGCTGCCGGGAATATCGGCCGTAGGGCAGTTTAGCAGGGCTACTGCTGCGTCGAACAGTCCTGCAGAAGCAGGTGCTGCGGGCACAACACCTCGTCAGGCTGCGGTCAAGGGCGTTGGTGGCAGCAGTAGACGGTCGGTTAGCTTAGCTCTGGCAGCTGCCTACCATGCAGCTCCACGCAGAACATTGGCCGACAGTGGAGGTAAGCCTGCACGGACTCCGGGGAGCCATGTTCCGGGGGCCGGCGCCGAATCATCTCCCCTGCCTTCCTGCCAGGCAGGTGGGCCGCCACAGTCTGCTCCAAGGCCGACTAGCGGAGAGTCCGTGCGGGAGTCGTATGAGCCTCCAGGGGCGGTAGGCCACGACAACCTGCCTTCGGACCCTAGTCTGCATCTTACGGAGGTGTGGTCCGTTGGTAGAAGCCCCAGGAAGTTGTAGGGCCTGGGAAGTCGGCTTGTCCGCAGCGAGTAGCGGGGATGGTCGCATTGAGCGGTTGGAGCTCTTGGTGGAGCAACTCCTCTAGTGGGACAGGGACCACGATGAACGGGACTCTCGGGCCTCTACTAGCCACGCCAGGAGCCCACTCAGACTCCCGTCTTCCCCAGCCAGGAGTGCCAGCAGTTGTCCAGCCGTTACCTTCGAAGATGACCCGGGACTGCCGCAGACCGCAGATCCAGAGCACGATGAGGACATGCTGGACGTAGTGGGCAAATTTGCCACGGCCACACACACTGGGCAAACCGTGCACCACAAACTGGCGGGCACCATTAATTACCTGACCACTCACCAACTTCAGGGTCAGGTACTTAATGAGACCATGGATATATTCAAACTGCCTGAGAACTGCATCCATCTCAGTGTTCCTACGGTTAATGCCCAGATCTGGGGACACTTGAGCACGACCACCAACATTGAGGACGTCCGTCTCCAGCGCATCCTGAAGCTCCTCTCAACGGGCATTACGGCGTATGCCAGGACTTTCGATGGCGACAATGTGTCCAGCGAGCAGCAGGATGCCCTGGCACTTCTATGCAACGCCCAGTTTGAAATAAACTGCCTGCGCAAGAGCTCCACCAAGCCCACTCTCAACCCGAAATTTGCGGGGTTGTGCCGTCCCTCCACCGCTCCACCACCTCATCAAATGTTTGGAAAAGATCTCTACAAACAAGACAAATAACTCGACGAGGAGGCCAAAACTGTGTGCCTTTAGGAAACCTCCTCCGGCTAAACCACACCCATATCACCGTCAACAACCACACACTACTTGGAAGCACCGCCAGCCGGATAGAACGCCAAGGACAAATCCCCCTCCACTTCCCCAACACCAGCGGCCTATTTTAGGGCAAGGCCTGCAGCGGCCCGCATGGAAGATGCGGCCGCCATCCCGACAACCACCGCAACGTGCCGTCAAAACACCGTACGCCAGGACCCGCAGCTAACCATGGAGGTAAGGGGGTCTGGTTCCTCACAGGCAGTAGCATTTCTTCCTGCACTAGTCGGGGAAACGTTGCGGGCATTTAGGGGAGCTTGGGATTCTATCACCACTGACGCGTATATTCTACAAAGTGTTCAAGGTTATGTAATATAATTCATTGATGGTCATCTTCCCCCTACCCAGCATGCACCTCATCGAAAATTTACACTCTCTCAAAATGAGATTGAGCCAGGACATGCTGAAATCTTATGGCTAGCAGCCAAAGGGTGATTGGCAAAACAACGCACGAATCACTTGAGTATGTGTCCAACATCTTCACAAAAACCAAAAAAGATGGGGGGTGTCGGATTATCATAGGCCGAACCGATTTGAACACTTTTGTACAATATACCCACTTTAAAATTGATACCTTCGAAACAGCTAAGCAAATGCTTTGCCCGGGGTACTTTATGGCCTGTATCGATTTAAAAGATGCATACCATACAGTGCCCATCACTGAATCGCACAGAAAGTTTCTGAAATTTGTCTGGAAGGGACAGTTGTGGCAATACAAAGCATTACCTAATGGGCTCACCACAGCCCCCAGACTATTTACCAAATTAGTGAAACCTATATTGACCCTCCCCCGACAACAAAATTATATCGTCATGGCGTATTAAGATGATATCCTTATCGTGGTCAGACCCTCCAATTGGCTACACAGGCAGTTACAGCGACCAAATCTTTATTCGAGAACCTAGGGTTTGTAACCCATCCAGACAAGTCCAAGCTGCACCCCTCTCAAATTATGGATTACGTGGGTTTCACCCTTGACACAAACCATAATGATGATCACTATCCCAACCAACAAAGCTATCGCCATAAAAGAAGCATGGCACAGACTTGCTTGCGCCAGAGTTCCGACTATCCGGCAAACGGCAAAGGAGATTGGGAAGCTGGTAGCTACATTTTCAGCTGCGCAAATCGGCCCGTTACATTACCAAAATTTACAAAGAACAAATATCGCAGCATTAAAAGCAAATGCTGGGCACTTTGATCGACCAATCCGGTTGCCACAACAGGCTAGCGCTGAGCTACAATGGTGGATTGACCATATTAGCGAGTGTCACAGACCCATCATTCTTAGCAACCCATCCGTCGTGCTACAGACTGGCGCAAGCGCACATGGCTGGTGTGCAACTGACACCATGTCCAGTTGTGGTGGCAGATGGGACTCTCACGAGTCTACCCTCCTCCAGTCACAAGGGATAAATTATCTAGAGATGTTAGGGGCTTTCCACGGACTATGGGCTTACTGTACTAACTCACGGGACTTGTCCGCCTCCAAATAGATAACACAACGGCGGTGGCTTATATCAATCATATCGGTGGTATCAGGTCGTTATCTTGTGATGAATTGGCAAACACAATTTGGCACTGGTGCATCGAGAGAAATATTTCGATTACAGCGACCTATTTGCCAGGGAAGCTCAACACAGTGGCGGACACCAGGTCACGAGTGTTCAATGACAACATCGAGTGGATGTTGAACCCCCATATTTTCGCTGATATTATAGCTCACTATGGGACACCAGATATTCACCTCTTTGTCCCAGGTTCAACCATCAGATACCAACGTATGTGTCTTGGGAACCAGACCCAGGGGCAATAGCTATGGATGCTTTCTCTATCCATTGGGGGAAATGGTTTTGCTGCGCATTTCCCCCATTCTGCCTCATCAGTCGGGTATTGCAGAAAATTAAACTGGATTCTGCAACTGACATATTGATCATTCCCGACTGGCCTACACAGCCATGGTACCCAGTGGTCCTCAAAATCTTGAATCATTCAAGGCTTCTGAGTGGTAAACACCCCAAATTAATTAGTAACCCCATTTCGGGGCCAGTCACCCGTGCCATGGTCACCTAAACATGTTGGTCTGCAGGTTCTAAAAAGGCCGCTCGTCAAGGCCGGCATCTCACCACGAGCCATGGATCTCATCTCAGCATCATGCCGAGTATCAACCAGAAGGCTGTACCTCACACAGATCAAGAAGTGGGAGGCATTCTGCTCCCGTACCAACACGACTTCCAACTCGTCAACAATCCCTGATGACCTGGAATTCCTAGCGGGCCTTCATTTCCATGCTGGCCTTAGCTACAGTGCCATCACCAGCGCGAGGAGTGCATTGTCCTCATACCTGGACATAGGTATAGGCTCCAATCAACTGGTTTCTATAATTCATGAGGGGAGTGATTAACACCAACCCTCCATGGCCCATATACAACTTCACATGGGACGTAGGGATCGTTCTGACCCTACTGAGCAGCTGGTCTCCTATGACCGAATTACTACTGAAACAGTTTACCCTCAAAGTGGTAATGCTTATGGCACTGACTACAGCTCAACGAATCCAGGCATTACAAAAGCTGCGGTTGGATAGCATGGTCTCCACCCCTACACAGGTGACATTCTTTGACCAGAAACTATTGAAGCAGCACAGACTTGGGGCTCATGGGCTGCATTTGTAGTTTCGGGCGTACCCCACTGATGCCACCCTCTGCATAGTCACCCATCTCCACCTCTACATCCGCATTACATGAACCATCAGGAAGATGGAGCAGGGGCCCCTCATCAGCCACAAACCTCCGCATCACCGGGTGACTGTGCAGACTATCGCCCGGTGGCCCAGGGCGGTATTGTGTGCAGCAGGAGTCGCTACTAACATTTTTAAATCTCACTCTACTAGGGCTGCATCCACAACAGCGGCGAGGGCCATGGAGGTGCCCATGGACCACATCCTCGCCACCGCGGGCTGGACTAGTGAAGCAACCTTCCAAAGGTTCTACAACAAACCACTGGTCGCCCCCGCAACATTCGCCGAAGCCGTGCTGCGAGCTGCTCAGTGAATGTTTGTTCCCGGGTTCGGGGTTATTTGTTTATTATTGTTTGTGCAATAAATATGCGTTATTTTTCAGCCTGTTCCTACTGAACTGCATTAACAGCCTTCCTCCATCAGGATTGCGGCAGTGTGATAGCATGGACGTTGTCCAGGGCGTGAAATCACAGAGCTTTGAAATCTTCACGAAGTCACTCACGTGACTCCGAAATAAAATAGTAAGATTAAACGAGAACTTAGCAAGTTCGAAGGTTGATCTTTATTTTATAAGGAGTTGCGGTGAGGGATTTCGTGCCCTCTGCTCCCACCCTCTATCATAAGGTCAACTGGTATGTTCTACGTTCTTCATCTTATTATTTTCAGTCATGGTGCGTTCAGTGATTCCACACCGCTGCTTTGAAGGATGTCGCGCATGCGTGCTGGCGGGGTCTTCACGAAATCCCTCACCGCAACTCCTCATGAAATAATGATCAACCTTCGAACTTCGTTATTTCTCGTTTAATCTTACTATTCCACATATTCTACCTCTTCTGTTTCACGCCACGTCACTGGCTGTAAAATATATTTTTTGTTGCGCCCAATTCAAATTTTCAAAAAAATAAAAAGTGTTTCCTCGTCTCCGAGCTAAATGCCTTACTCCTTATTCTTAAAATGTGCCCGTTGTTCTGGTCTCCCACAACATCGGGAACACGTTTTCTGCCTCTAGTGTGTCCAAACCCTTAACAATCTGATATACTTCAATGAGATGCCCTCTCATCCTTCAAACTCCAGAGTGTACAAGCCCAGCTGACCCATTCTCTCAGCATATGACAGTCCCGCCGTCCCGTGTATTAACCTTGTATTCCTACGCTGCACTCACTGAATAGCAAGAATGACTTTCGTCAAATTAGGGGACCGAAACTGCTCACAATACTCCAGGTGTGGTCGCACTAGGGCTCTGTACAACTGCCGAGGGACCTCTTTGCTCGTATATTTGATTCGTCGTTTTATAAATGGCTACATGCTATTGGCTGTCTTCACTTCCCGCTGCACCTGCATGCCTACTTTCATAGATTGATGAACAAGGAACTACAGATCCCGTTGTACTTACACTTTTCCCAACTTGACACCGTTTAGATAGTAATCTGCCTTCCTTATTTGCTACCAAAGTGGATAACCTCATATTTATTCGCATTACAGTTCATCTACCATGGAACTGCCCACTTCGGCAACCTGTCCTATTCAACCTGTATTCTCATAGCATCCCCTCACAGTTCACAGTGCCACCCAGCTTTGTGTCATCTGCAAATTTCGTAATGTAACTTTGAATCCCTTCATTCAAATTATTGATGTATATTGTAAATAGCTGGAGTCACAGCACCGAGCCTTGCTGTACCGCACTAGTCAATGCCTGTTATTCTGAAAGGGACCCGTTAATCCCTACTCGTTTTTCCTGTCTGCCAGCCACGTACTATCCATGTCAGCATTCTACCTCCAATACCATGTGCACTAATTTTGCCCACCAATTTCCTATGTGGGATATCATCAAATGCTGAAAGTCCAGACACACTATATCCGCTGGCTCTCCCTTGTCCATTTTCCTAGTTACTTCTTCAAAACATTTCAGAAGATTAGTCAAGCATAAATTCCCCTTCGTAAATCCATGCTAACTCGGACCGATCCTGTTACTGCTATCCAAATGTTCGGCTGCCTCTTTTTTTTATAATTGACTCCAGCATTTTCCCCACCACCGATGTCAAGCTAACTGGTCTATAAATCCTTGTTTTCTCTCTCCCGCCTTTCTTAAAAGGTGTGATTACATTACCTACCCTTCAGTCCACAGGAACTGATCTTGAATCTATAGAACATTGGAAAATTATCACCAATACGTCCACGATTTCTGGAGTCACTTCGTTAAGTAACCTGGGATGCAGACCATCAGGCACAGGGGATTTATCAGCCTTCTGTCCAATTAGTCTATCCAACACCATTTCCTGCCTAATGTGGATCACCTTCATTTCCTCCGTCACCCCAGGTCCTCTGGCCACTACTATATCAGGAAAGTTGTTTGTATGCTCAGTAGTGAAGACAGATCCGAAGTACCTGTTCAACTCAACTGCCATTTCCTTGTTCCGCATAATAAATTCACTTTTTTTCGGTCTTCAAGAGTCCAACATTGGTCTTAACTATTTTGTTCCTCTTCACATACCTAATAAAGATTTTACTATCCTGCTTTATATTCGTAGCTAGCTTCGTAACTCATCTTTTCACCCCATATTGTCTTTTTGGTGATATTCTGTTGTTCTTTAAAATTTACCCTATCCTCTTGCTCCCGCTCATCTTTGCTACGTTGCACTTCTTTCCTTTAAATTTTATACTATTCCTGACGTCCCTTCTCAGCCATGGTCGCCCTTTTTTTTCCATTGGAAACTTTGTTCCTCCATGGAATGAACTGATCATTCTCTTTCTCTATTATTCATAGTAATACCTGCCATGTGTGTTCCACTGTCATCCCTGTTAGTGTATCTTTCCAGGCAACTTTAGTCAGCTCCTCCCTCATGGCCCAATAATCCCCTTTATTCAGCTATAACACTGATACATCCAATCTACCCTTCTCCCTCTCCAATTGTAGATTAATCCTGACCATATTATGGTCATTACCTCCTAATGGCTCATTAACCTCGAGGTCCTTTTATCAAATCCGGTTAGTTACATTACACTAACTCCAACATTGTCTTCTCCGTGGTAAGTTCAAATGCAAGCTGATCTAAGAATCCATTACGAGGGCACTCTACAAAGTCCCTTCATTGAGGTCCAGTACCAATCTTATTTTCTCAGTCTACCTGCATGTCAAATTTCCCATAAGAACCACAGCATTACTTTTGCTACAGGCCAATTTGACTGAGTCTACTTGCGCCCTATGTCCAGGCTACTGTTTGGGGACCTGTAGATTAGTCCCATTAGGACATATTTACCCTTGCAATTCCTTAGTTCCATCCATACTGACTCCACATCTCCTGTTTCAAACTCACCCCTTGCAAGGGCATGAATTTAATAGAAACATTGAAACATAGAAAAATCGGTGCAGAAATAAACTAGGAAACACATTCTGTAAATGGGCTGGATGGTTTGGAGTTCGTAAAATGTGTGCAGGATAGTTTTTTGCAGCAGTACATAGAGGTATCGACCAGAGAAGGGGCAGTGCTGGACCTCCTGTTAGGAAATGAGGGAGGTTAGGTGACGGAGGTATGCGTTGGTGAGCACTTCGGGACCAGTGATCACAATACCATTAGTTTCAATATAATTATGGAGAGAATCAGAACTGGACCTAGGGTGGAGATTTTTGATTGGAGAAAGGCTAACTTTGAGGGAATGCGTAAGGATTTTAAAGGAGTGAATTGGACACTTTGTTTTATGGGAAGGATGTAGAAGAGAAATGGAGGACATCTAAAGGGGAAATTGTAAGAGTACAGAATCTTTATGTCCCTGTTAGGTTCAAAGGAAATAGTAAAAATTGGAAAGAGCCATGGTTTTCAAGGGAAATTGGACACTTGATTCGAAAAAAGAGAGATATCTACAATAATTATAGGAGGCATGGAGTAAATGAGGTGCTAGAGGAGTATAAAGAATGTAAAAAGAATATTAAGAAATAAATTAGGAAGGCTAAAAGAAGATATGAGGTTGTTTTGGCAAGAAAGGTGAAAGTAAACCCAAAGGGTTTCTACAGCTATATTAATAGCAAAAGGATAACGAGGGATAAAATTGGACCATTAGAGAACCAGAATGGCCAGCTATCTGCAGAGCCAAAAGAGATGGGGGAGATATTGAACAATTTCTTTTCTTCGGTATTCACCAAGGAAAAGGATATTGAACTCGGTGAGTTAAGGGGGGAAAGTAGAGTACTTATGGAATCTATGAGATTCAAAGAGGAGGAAGTACTGACACTTTTGAAAAATGTAAAAGTGGATAAGTCTCCAGGTTCTGACAGGATATTCCCTATGACATTGAGGGAAGTTAGTGTAGAAACAGCAGGAGCTATGACAGAAATATTTCAAATGTCATTAGAAACGGGAATAGTGCCGGAGGATTGGCGTACTGCGCATGTTGTTCCATTGTTTAAAAAGGGTTCAAAGAATAAACCTAGCAATTATAGACCTATTAGTTTGACGTCAGTGATGGGCAAATTAATGGAAAGAATACTTAGAGATAATATATCTAAGCATCTGGATAAACAGGGTCTGATCAGGACCAGTCAACATGGATTTGTGCCTGGAAGGTCATGTTTGACAAACCTTCTTGAATTTTTTGAAGCGGTAACTAGGAAAATTGATGAGGGTAAAGCAGTGGATGTTGTTTATATGGATGTCAGTAAGGCCTTTGACAAAGTTCCCCATGGAAGGTTGGTTAAGAAGGTTCAATCTTTGGGTGTTAATGGCGGAGTAGCAAGATGGATTCAACAGTGGCTGAATGGGAGATGTCAGAGAGTAATGGTGGATGGCTGTTTGTCAGGTTGGAAGCCGGTGACCAGTGGGGTGCCTCAGGGATCTGTGTTGGGTCCACTGTTGTTTGTCATGTACATCAATGATCTGGATGATGGGGTGGAAAATTGCATAAGTAAGTATGCAGATGATACTAAGATAGGTGGTGTTGTGGATAATGAAGTAGATTTCCAAAGTCTACAGAGAGATTTGGGCCATTTGGAAAAGTGGGCTGAAAGATGGCAGACGGAGTTTAATGCTGGTAAGTGTGAAGTGCTACATCTTGGCAGGACAAATCAAAATAGGACGTACATGGTAAATGGTAGGGAATTGAGGAATGCTGTGGAACAGAGGGATCTAGCAATAACTGTGCATAGTTCCCGGAAGGTGGAATCGCATGTAGATAGGGTGGTAAAGAAAGCCTTTGGTGTGCTGGCCTTTATAAATCAGAGCATTGAATATAGGAGTAGGGAAGTAATGTTAAAATTGTACAAGGCATTGGTAAGACCAATTCTGGAGTATGGTGTACAATGTTGGTCGCTTAGATATAGGAAGGATGTCAACAAAATAGAGAGAGTACATAGGAGATTTACTAGAATGTTGCCAGGGTTCCAGCAACTATGTTACAGAGAAAGGTTGAACAAGTTAGGTCTTTATTCTTTAGAGCGCAGAAGGTTAAGGGGGGACTTGATTGAGGTCTTTAAAACGATGAAAGGGATAGACAGAGTTCACGTGGATACGTTTTTCCCATTGAGGGTAGGGAAGATTCAAACAAGAGGGCATGACATGAGAATTAAGGGACAGAGGTTTCCGGGTAACGTGAGGGGGGATTTCTTTACTCAGAGGGTGGTGGCTGTGTGGAATCAGCTTCCAGCAGAAGTGGTGGAGGCAGGATCGATTTTAACATTTAAGAGTAAAGTGGATAGGTATATGGACGTGAAGGGAATGGTCTGAGTGCAGGTAGATGGGACTAGGGGAATACATGGTCGGCACGGACTGGAAGGGCCGAGAGGGCCTGTTTCCGTGCTGTAATTGTAAAAAAAAATGATTAGGCCATTCGGCCCTTCGAGCCTGCACCGCCATTCAATATGATCATGGCTGCATACCCCCTGATCCCTTTAACCACAAGAGCCACATCCAAACCCCTCTTCAATATAGCCTATTAACTGGCCTCAACGACCTTATGTGGCAGAGAATTCCAGAGACTCACCACTCTCTGTGTAAATAATGTTTTCCTCATCTCGGTCCTAAAGATATTCCCCCTTATCCTTAGACTGTGACCCCTTGTTCTGGGCTCTACCAACATCGGGTACAATCTTCCTGCATCTAGCTTTTCCTAACCCTTAAGAAATTTGTAAGTTTCTATCAGACCCCCCCTCAATCTTCTAAATTCCAGTGAGTACAAGCCGAGTCTATCTAGTCTTTCTTCATATGAAAGTCGCGATATCCCAGGAATCAGTCTTGTGAACCTTCTCTGAAACCCCTGTATGGCAAGAATGTATGTCCTCAGATTTGGAGACGAAAACGGTACGCAATACTCCAAGTTTGGTCTCACCAAAACCCTGTACACCTGCAGTAGAACTTCCCTGCACCTATACTCAAATCCATTCGCTGTGAATGCAAACATACCAATCGCTTTCTTTACTGCCTGCTGCACCTGCATGCCTACTTTCAATGACTGGTGTACCATTACACCCAGGTCTCGTTGCTTCTCCCCTTTTCCTAATCTGCCACCATTCAGATAATAGTCTACCCTCATGTTTTTGCCACCAAAGTTGATAACCTCACATTTATCCACATTATACTGCATCTGCCATGCATCTGCCCAGTCACTCAGCCTATCCAAATCACCCTGCAGCCTCCTAGCATCCTCCTAACACCTAACTATATTCCCCAGCTTTGTGTCATCTGCAAATTTGGAGATGTTACATTCAATTTCCTCGTCCAAATCATTAATCCATATTGTAAATAGCTGGGATCCCAGCACTGAGCCTCTCGGTACCCCACTACTCACTGCCTGCCATTCTGAAAAGGACCCGTTTACTCCTACACTTTGCTTCCTGTCTGCCAGCCAGTTCTCTATCCACATCATTATTGAACCACCAATACCGTGTGCTTTAAGTTTATATACTAATCTCTTATGTGGGACCTTGTCGAAAGCCTTCTGAAAGTCCAGATAGAACACATCCACTGGTTCTCCTTTATCCACTCCACTAGTTACATCCTCGAAAAATTCTATAATATTCGTCAGACATCATTTACCATTTGTAAATCCATGCCGACTTTGTCCAATGATTTCACCACTTTCCAAATGCGCTGCCATCTTTAATAACTGACTCTAGCAGTTTCCCCACTACCGATGTTAGACTAACTGGTCTGTAATTTCCCGCTTAATCTCTCCCTCCTTTTTTTAAAGAGAGGTTACATTAGCTATCCTCCAATCCTCAGGAACTACTCCAGAATCTAAGGAGTTTTGAAAAATTATCACTAAAGCATCCACTATTTCCGTGGCTACTTCCTTTCATTCTTCATCAACAGAGCAACCCCACCCCCTCTCGACTGTCTTTTCGATAGGAGGTATACCCTTGAATATTCCTTTCTAAGCCCTAGCCCTCTTACAGCCATGTCTCAGTAATTCCCACACCGTCATACTATCCAAGTTCCAACTGAGCCTCAAGCTCGTCCACTTTATTCCTCATACTTCGCACATTCTAATACAGCACTCCGTAATCAATTCTCCCCTTGCTCATTGACTTTACGTTGTTGCATTATCTAGATTATTTTCTCTCATGTATTTTGTCTACCGAAACAGAGGAAACAAGCATTGAAAGAGAAAGAGGTAAGTAGAATCATTGGAACATGATTCGTGTTGAACTTGCGGTTTCATCAACAGAAGAGATGCTCATTCCTGTTATCCTCAGCTGTATTTCTATCAACAGCTTCGTAAAAATGAATTTCGTTTTCTCCATAATACAGTTACAGTTCCATCTGTACGTCTTCCCTGCCTGCCTGAACCGCATTACCCTCCTCTCCACTAATCTTCCTTGGTTTTTCTCCCCCTCCCCCTCTTTCATATGATTGTACCGACTCACCTCTCTCTCTCTCCCTCCCTCCCCCCCCCTCTCTCTCTCTCTCTCTCTCTCTCCTCTCTCTCTCTCTCTCTCTCTCTCTCTCTCTCTCTCTCTCTCTCTCTCTCTCTCTCTCTCTCTCTCTCTCTCTCTCTCTATCTATCTATCTATCTATCTCTCTCTCTCTCTCTCTCTCTCGCTGTCTCTTCTGTCTCTACCACCTCTCTCCCTCTCTCTCTCTATCTCTTCTGTCTGTTCCACCTCACCACTCTCTCCCTCTATCTCTTCTGTCTCTACCAGCTCACCCTATCTATCTATCTATCTATCGATCTATCTATCTATCTATCTATCTATCTATCTATCTATCTATCTATCTATCTATCTATCTATCTATCTATCTATCTATCTATCTATCTATCTATCTATCTATCTATCTATCTATCTATCTATCTATCTATCTATCTATCTATCTATCTATCTATCTATCTATCTATCTATCTATCTATCTATCTATCTATCTATCTATCTATCTATCTATCTATCTATCTATCTATCTATCTATCTATCTATCTATCTATCTATCTATCTATCTATCTATCTATCTATCTATCTATCTATCTATCTATCTATCTATCTATCTATGTATCTCTCTCTCTCTCTCTCTCTATCTATCTATCTATCTCTCTCTCTCTCTCTCTCTCTCTCGCTGTCTCTTCTGTCTCTACCGCCTCTCTCCCTCTCTCTCTCTATCTCTTCTGTCTGTTCCAGCTCACCACTCTCTCCCTCTATCTCTTCTGTCTCTACCAGCTCACCTCCCACTCTATCGATCGATCTATCTATCTATCTATCTATCTATCTATCTATCTATCTATCTATCTATCTATCTATCTATCTATCTATCTATCTATCTATCTATCTATCTATCTATCTATCTATCTATCTATCTATCTATCTATCTATCTATCTATCTATCTATCTATCTATCTATCTATCTATCTATCTATCTCTCTCTCTCTCTCTCTCTCTCTCTCTCTCTCTCTCTCTCTCTCTCTCTCTCTCTCTCTCTCTCTCTCTCTCTCTCTCTCTCTCTCGTGTATATTCAGTCATAATTTTTCTTCCTGACGTATTGGCGCATCCATACTGTAATAGTCTAGTAATTTAAAACAAAAAACTGTCCTTTCATTGCTTTCATTAAACGACACTTTTTTTCATACAATGGAATCTGTTGTTCAATTTACCTATAAAATAATCGTCAGTAATTTTGTTTGTCAGAATTGAACGCCGTGAAGCAGATTTTGCAAATGACACGTGAGAAAAACTACTATTGAATTTCAATAGCGTACACAAAATAAATGTAGGTGACTGTTGCAATTAACGTGTTTGTAAATAATACATCCCATGTAAACATGTATATATTAATGTACTAATTGGAACCCGTTGGGGTTCAGCATCAAACAGAAGGGCTAGACACCAAACGCAATATTCCACCTCACCACCAATTCCAATATTGCTGGCAGGGGTGGGGTGCGCGGGTGGGGAGCGAGGCTTTCTGTAGCGCTAGTATGTGTGTTGTGGGCCGAAGATACTGCTTTTCAGAGGTCTAGGGTGGTCATTGTGGGCCGATTGGATTATTTGGCTGGCAGCTCAGTCACTGCGGCCGGGCAGTAACGTCACTCAGACCTGGCCGGCTGGCAGCTGAGAAACTGCTAGAACTTCTGCCCAAAACAGACTGTGAGAAAAGGGGGAGAGGGTGGTCTGAATGGATTATTGTGCTCGCAGTTCAGTGAGTCATGGCTGGTGGGCTGGCAGTTCACTGACTCATGGCAGGCTGGCTGGCAGTGCACTCACTCACCGCTCGTTGGTTGGCATTTCAGTCACTTTCAGCAGATGAGCTGGCAGTTCACTTACTCATGGCTGGTGGGCTGGCAGTGCAGTTATTAACGACTGGTGCGCTGGCACTTCAGTCACTAATAGCTGGTGGGCTGGCAGTTCGCATAATCATGGCTGGTGGATTGGTCGTGCAATCACTCATGGCTGGTGTGGTGGCAGTTCATTCTGTCACCGCACCTCCCTTCACCGTCCCACTCTGCTCCTTGCCATTCCCATTCCCCCAACGCATTAAGTCCATCTCAACACATCCTCCCGCATGCATTCTTATTGGCTCTCCCACAGAGAAGCCATTCCTGCCCATTAGGTTGACATTGTGTTGAAGAACACGCATGCATGAAAAGTGGAAATGATTTATTAAAGTTTAAAGGTGAATGACTCTTAAAATATAACAACAATTTAAACGTTAAAGATGAGAATTATTAAGTTATTTCTTATTGTGTCTCATGTTGCTTCTCATTGCGTATTTACGTATCTTTACTGTTGCTAAAAAAGGAGACAATTTAAATATAGATTGTGCGGTCATATTTTAACGAAATAAATCTGAGGATTTATCTCAGAGATCATCATTCAAAGAAGCACGCTTTTAATGCCAACATTCTTGGTCGATGTTCCATCCTGCAGGAAAACTTTGAAATGTCCATTCATCTTTCTTCGGCTAAGAGCCACATATAGTTGTCCATGCTGAAATACCGGTTTGTCGAGGTAGATCAACAACTTCTGCATTGTTTGTCCTTGTAATTTATGGATCGGCATAGCAAACCTTAATTGAATGGGGAATTTGGTCCGCTGAAGAGGAATGAAACACCTGCTGTTAAATTGAGTTATATCCTAGGATTAAGAACACTGTCATCTTTGAAGGCTCCCATGTGGATTCTTGCAACGATCAGATTATTGTGTAGCTTTTCCACAATCATCCTCGTTCCATTGCATAGATTTGGTTACAAGTTTCTCATTAATATGATTGCATATTCCTTTTCAACTACAATTTGTGTGGTGGTAATTCGGAGAGCTCGATTGAATCGTGAAATTCTATTGCGAAGTGAGTATCATCAGTTCCGTCAGTGACAGCATTGAAATAAAATTAATAATTAACATTTCCAGGGAAGCGTCTGTTGCATGCAGCGTCCAGGTGTGGTGTGCTGTGGTGTGTAATGTGGCGGCGCATAACTGGAGCGGCTCGACTGCAGTCCGTCTGTCTTTTTTTAATTTCTGTCTCTTTAAATGTATGTTTTGATTCTAGTCTTATTATTATTTTAGCTGTGTATTTGTGCGGAGTTTGGGGAGGACCTTTTGCTCGCGTCATCTCTTCCCTGTTTGGGTACCCGACGTTTTCCCGGTCGAGTTTCCGATGTCGTTGGGCATAACCTCGTGGAGCCGCCGGCGGTCTCCGGACAGAACCAATCTGAGGGCCCCAGTCGCGGAGCCTGCGGACCTGCCATCGCGGAACTGGTTGACGTCGGAGCGGGAGGACCTGTGGTGTTGCGTGGCTGCGACCCGACATCGGAGCTTCAGAGGCTTCGGCCGCTGGACCAGTGGACGGTAACATCGGGAGCTCGCAGGTCCCTTGTGGGAGACCGCTTCTCCGAGCTCGCACAACAGCAACTTCTCCCGTTGGAATCGCGGGGTTATATGACATGGAGCGTCACCTAACTTCGCCCGGCGAAGCTTAACGGCCGCAGAACTTACCATCGCCCGCCGGGGGCTTTAATATCGGGAGCTCCAGCACGCCTCGACATTGCAGTTGGACTGCTGGACAGCGGGAGTAGAACAAGGGAAGAGATAAGCCTTCCATCACAGTAAGGAGATGTTGGAGATTCACTGTGATGGATGTTTGTGTAAAGTGTGTTCAGTGTGGGTCTTTGATTATTTTTCTGATTGTTATGACTGTAGAAAATGCAATTTCGTTCAAACCAAGCTGTTTGAATGACAATAAAAGGCATTATATTATATTCTAACCATTATGTTCGATACTAATTGATCTATCTCAAGGTATCGTTGTGAGGAACCAAGATATATATGTTGGAGAATAATTCTGCAGGATTGTCAAATGGGGGATGGATGAAATCAATACAATCCTCCAGTGTTTCTGTTGTTAGAACCATGTCTTGTGCGATTTCAAGTTCATCGTCTTTATTCCTCAAAACCTCGTCTTCTCCAATTTTCAACAAAAATTGAGAATAGTCGCCATCTCCCACTGTCAATCGCATGTTTGTGTGCAATTGGAACTTGGTGAAAACACTCCACCAGTAGGATTTCTTGATGCTGGCATTTTCAACATCACCATTATTTCCCCTTTTCACCATAGGAAGGAGTTGTCGAACATCGCCACAACATGGAAACATAGAAGCATAGAAAATAGGTGCAGGAGTAGGCCATTCGGCCCTTCGAGCCTGCACCGCCTTTCAATATGATCATGGCTGATCATCCAACTCAGTATCCCGTACCTGCATTATCTCCATACACCCTGACCCCTTAGCCACTAGGGCCACAGCTAACTTCCCTCTAAAATATAGCCAATGAACAGGCCTTAACTCCCTCCTGTGGCAGAGAATTCTTGAGATTCACCACTCACTGTGTGGAAAATATTGTTCCCATCTCCGTCCCAAAAGACTTCCCCTTATCCTTAAACTGACCCCCTTGTTCTGGACTTCCCCAACATCGGGAACAATCTTCCTGCATCTACCCTGCCCAACTGCTTAAGGATTTTGTAAGTTTCTATAAGATCGCCCCTCAATCTTCTAAATTCTAGCGAGTACAAGCCAAGTCTATCCGGCATTGACATCCCGGGAATCATTCTGGTGCCTGTACTGCCTCTGTGGCAGGATTGTATTTCCTCGGATTAGGAGACAAAACTGTGCGCAATACTCCAGGTGAGGTCTCACCAAGACCCTGTACAACTGCAGTTGAATCTCCCTGCTCATATACACAAATCCTTATGCTATGAATGCTAACGTACCATTCGCTTTCTTCACTACCTGCTGCACCTGCATGCCTACTTTCAATGACTGGTGTATCATGACATCCAGGTATCGTTGCATCTCCCCTTTTCCTAATCGGTCACCATTCAAATAATTGTCTGAGTTCCTGTTTTCGCCACCAGAGTGGATAACCTCACATTTATACTCATTATACTGCATCTGCCATGCATTTGCCCACTCACGCAACCTATCCAAGTCACGTTGCAGCCTCCTACCATCCTCCTCACATTAGCACTGCACCCCGCTTCGTGTCATCCGCAAGCTTGGAGATGTTGCATTCATTTCCCACGACAAGTCATTAATATATATTGTAAATAGCTGGGGTCCCAGCACTGAGCCTTGCGGAACCCCACTAGTCACTGCCTGCCATTCTGAAAAAGACCCGTTTATTCCCACTATTTACTTCCTGTCTGCCAGTCAGTTCTCTATCCACATTATACTGAATCCCCAATACCGTGTTTTAAGTTTGCATACTAATCTGTTATGTGAGCCTTGTCGAACGCCTTTTGACAGTCCATATAGAACACATCCTCTCTACGAGTTACATCCTCGAAAAATTCTATCAGATTTACAGACATGATTTATCTTCCATAATTCCATGCTGAATTTGTCCAATGCTTTCCCCACTTTCCAAATGTGCTGCTATTCCATCTTTAATAACTGACTCTAGCATGTTCCCCACTACCGATGTTGGACTAACTTGTTTGTAATTCCCTTTTTCTCTCTCCCTCCCGCCTTATAAAATGGGGTTACATCAGCTACCCACCAATCCGCAGGAACTACTCCAGAATCTAAAACGTTTTTAAAAAATATCGCCAATGCAATCATTATTTCTGGATCTACTTCCTTAAGTACTCTCGGATGAAGCCTATCTGGCCCTGGGATTTCATCGGCCTTTAAGCCTTTCAATTTGCCTAACACCACTTTCCGGCTAGCCTGTATTTCACTCAGTTCCATCTCATTTGACCCCGGTCCCCTGCTATTTCCAGCAGATTATGTATGTCTTCCTTAGTGTACACAGAATCAAAGTAGTAATTCAATTGGTCTGCTATGGCCTTTTGTTCCCCATGATCAATTCACCTGTTTCTGAGTGCAACGGGCCTACATTTGTATTAACTAATCTTTTTCTCTTCACATACCTATAAATATTTTGCAGTCAGTTTTTATGTTCCCTGTCAGATTTCTTTCATAATCTATTTTCCCTTCCCTAATTAATCCCTTTGTCCTCCCCTGCTGGACTCTGAATGTCTCCCAGTCCTCTAGCAGGCGGCTTTTTCTTGCAAATATTTATGCTTCAACTTATGTTTTGATACATCCCTGATTTCCCTTGTTATCCACGGATGTACTACCTTCCCTGATTTATTATTTTGCCAAACTGGGATGAACATTCTTTGTAGTTCATCCAGGCAGTCTTTAAATGCCTTCCATTGCCTATCCACCGTCAACATTTAATAAACAATTGCCAGTCTATCTTGGCCAATTGACGTATCATACCCTCAAAGTTATCTTTCTTTAAGGTCAGAACCCTTGTTTCTGAATTAATTTTGTCATTCTCCTTCCTAATTAAGAACTCAACCATATTATGGACACTGTTGCCCAAGGTGCCACGCACAACAAGACTGTTAACTAACCCGTCCTCATTCCTCAATACCCAGTCTCGAATAGCCTGCCCTCTCGTTGGTTCCCCTACATGTTTGTTTAGAAAAATATCCCGCATACATTCCAAGAAATCCTCTTCCGCAGCACCCCTGCCAATTTGATTTTCCCAATTTAAATGTTGATTGAAGTCACCCATTATAGCTGTTTTACATTTGTTGCACGCATTTTTAATTTCCTGTTTGCTGTCATCCCCAACTCCACTACTACAGTTAGGTGGCCTGTACACAACTCCCACTAGCGTTTTCTGCCCCTTAGTGTTTCGCAACTCTACCCATATCGATCCCACATCCTACAAGCTAATGGCCTGTCTTTCTATTGCGTTAACCTCCTCTCTAACGAGCAACGTTACCCCACCTCATTCTCCTTTCTGTCTATACCTCCTGAATATTGAATATCGCTGGATGTTCAGCTCCTAGCCTTGGTCACCCTGGAGCCATGTCTCCGTCATCCCGACTATATCAAATTAGTTAATAACTATCTGCACATTCAACATCCACCTTATTACGAAAGCTCCTTGCATTGAGACATAAAGATTCAGGCTTGTTTTTACAACACTCTTACCCCTTATACAATTATGTTGAAAAAATTCCTTTTTTGATTTTTGCCCTGGATTTGTCTACCTGCCACTTTTACTTTCCACCTTGCTACCTATTGCTTCTACCCTCATTGTACACCCCCTCTGTCTACCTGCTCACACATTTAAGAAACCCATCACCTCTTATTCTCCGTTTATTATGTTTTTCGTATTTCTCCCCAACATGTTTGGTCATCGTGCTTCCCTTCCCTGCCTCCTGCCTCACACACTGTGTACTAGCTTTCCCTATTTGAGTCCCTCCCCCCAACCGGACTAGTTTAAAATCTTCCCAGTAGCATTTGCAAATCTCCTCGCCGGGATATTGGTCCCCCTTGGGTTCAAGTGAAACCCGTCCTTTTTGTACAGGTCACACCTTCCCCAAAACACACCAAACGATAAGAATGCCGCCAAACGCCTTAGTGTTGCTGCGGACATCTTAAAGTGTTCTGTCCACCGCTTCAAAGCTTTCTCGCCAAATCATTGGAATATTCATCCCAAAACAATGAGCTTCACTTGCCTCGGGAATGTGCCTCCTTAGAAACGTAGAAACATAGAAACATAGAAAATAGGTGCAGGAGGTGGCCATTCGGCTCTTCGAGCCAGCACCGCCATGCATTGTGATCATGACTGATCTTCCCCTATCAATAACCCGTGCCTGCGTATGTACTTCTTCTCGATTTTGCAGAATGTATCCTCGGCCACTTGAATGTGTATCTTGAATCGAGAATGTGCAGTTATTCCACCAGACATTAATGTAGCTGCTATCCCAGAGGATGCTACAGCAATAGCTACATTGCCTTGACTTCTAACATTGGTTAGGATCAAATTGGTGATAAATGTTTTTCCTGTTCCTCCCAGTGCATCGATGACAAACATTGAAAGGAGATTCCTTTTCAAGGATTTGCACACCTTGTCATATAGTGATATTTGCACAGAATTCTGCAGAGGCTCATTCTCGTTAACAAATTGCTGTTGGTCACTTCTATCGTATTGCAATTCCTGCAGCGATTCTGGATTGTTATCATCAAGGTGCATACTTCAATTCCTTCGTTGTGGCAAATTAAAGAATTACATTGATTTGTTTGTAATTCTCAAGCTTGTTTTGAATATACAACAGAGCCTGATCATGTTTCTTCCCTTCAATCAAGATATTTGGATCATTCATTGCGCTCCCGTCTTTTTCAAGGTAATGTTCAGACAGTGAATTCTTGAAGTGATCCCATAATTGTCGAGGATAGTTGACTCAGTATTCGTCAACAAAAGAACAAACACATCTCTCATTACACTGGGGAGTCTTGTGTTCTAAGCATCTTCCATTGTCTATTTGCCAATGGTCGTCAGTCTGCAACAAACCTCTTTGCTGCAGACGTCTTTGAAGAAAGGAAATATTGTCCATCATGTGTTTTCAATGACACAAAATATACGCCCCTATTATATGATGGAGAATCAGTTTCAACTAGTGGGGGTCACCACATTTGGGAGACACGGTATATACTCGTCCCAGAACGTTGGATTAAAAAATACCGGGATGATCATGCACTCTCTTGCCGGCCTTCCTTCTTTGCCATCTCTTTTTGTTCCATGTGTAAAATCGGACAACATCTCCGTAGTGGAGTTTCCTTGCAAATGGTTCTTGAGAACACAATGCCATGAAATCAGTTCTCGTCATAGCATCATATGTCCCTTGTTCAGCAGCATCGGGTCTGAGAAAAAACATCGTTATTGTTCTGGTAGATGTACCTGGTCTCACAGAAACATGAAAACATAGACAATAGGTGCAGGAGGAGGCATTTCGGCCCTTCGAGCCAGCACCGCCATTCAATCTGATTGTGGATGATCGTTCACTATCAATCACGCGTGCCTGCCTTCTCCCCATATCTCTTGACTACACTAGCCCCTAGAGCTCTATGCATTGACTCGAAAGACAGTGGGGTGCCTCTCATGGGTCGGAAATCCAAGGATTTGTGCCACTGCTTCTGATGGACCAATGTAACTGCCCGTCAACTACTGTGAACTTTCGTCATTCCCGTTAACTTTAAAAGATGTTTGATCACTTCCATTCATGGTGTACCTGATGACGTATTTGACTGACATTATGGGTCAACATTAATGTTGATGTGACATTTTTACAATTATATGGCGCAACTCAATTAGAAGTGATAGCTCGATCAAGTCAAGCGAGTTTATTGTCATTTCTCCCAGATAGGACAATGAAAGTCTTGCGTTGCATCAGCACAATGGAAAATAGTAGGCACGAATGCAGAACATATGGAATACAGGATGCCAGCGTCCTTCTTGATATCCCTGAAACCCCCCCATGTCTGGGGATCTTCTCCTGTATAGAGCATATGATTTATTGCCACATCTTGTGCTCACGATAAATGGCTTTATGAAACTCTTACTGTATGTTACTTTCTTCCAACATGGAGCGGCGTGGTTGCACAACGGTCCGTGAATCATTTACTTGAGTACCAATTCATGCAGCTCAGCATCTACTTGCGGGTTTGGTATTTCAACTTTCACACATGTTTAAAAATCGTTTGGTTTTGGTTTAGTTTATTCTTCAAGACACAGCAGACAGTGCACATGAGGCAGGGCTTTCTTATGATATTCCATAGTGGAGACAAAATCAATACAGTTGCCAAAGATGACATTTGGTCCAGTGACGTACTTGATGAATAGCTTCCTTTTCAGATGGAACACTCTTGCAAACAAGTCTGGTCTATCACCCGGCTGCTGATTGTGAAAAAGGGACTGACGGATCTCGCTACAGTTCGGATTGCAAATCATCGTAATGAAGAATGAACCATGGCCAAACGTACATCATGGCATCCTGGCATCGTTCCACCATGTATCGTGGTCCGCCGTCAAATGTCAAAGAGAGGATGATGCACTTTCCGATGTTTTCCAAATCATCATTGTCGTTTAATGCATCCATACGTACTTTTTTAAACTGTTGATCTCAATGATGCTTGATTCATGCGAAAATAATTCAGCCTCTCAGGCTCAATCTTATCTGCCATATCGAGGACATCTTGTTGAATGAGTCGTCCTCCTCTCAAAAGGTGTTTGAATGCATTATCATGATACATGCTACTATAGGCATAATATAGCATTAATGACAATTCCTGGGGTTTCTCATTTGGTGTTGGGAATGCCATCCATCATCTCCATGTGGGAAGAAAATGATGTATTGAAAACTATCATGCGACCTATGAGACTCAAAAATCGTAACACTCAGCGACACCTCTCCACTAAGCGGAAATGACGCACTCAACGCCACCTCTCCACTAAACGGAAATGCTGCAATCAGCGTGAGCACTACAATAAGCGCAAGTCACGGAATTAGCGGCAATTTTGCATTAAACACAGTTCTGACCGAATAAAACCTTTATTCACGTATTTTCCTTCCGCAAACTGTTGTAAGCATTTTTGAACCAAAATAAACTTTCAGCGAGTATTTTAGAACCAAGGGCCACTTTTTTGCAAGCATTTTAGCAGAAAATACACGTTTTGCAAGCATTTTAGAAGCCAAAGATACTTTTTGCATGCATTTTAGAGCCAATAAAGACTTTCCGCAATCATTTTAGATCCAATAAAAAACATGTGGATGTGTTTTAGAAAAAAAAGACACTTTTTTTGCAACATTGTAGAACAAAAAGACACCTTTTGCGAGCAGTTTAAAACCAAAAAAGATAATTTTCGCAAGCATTTTAGGACCATGAATCACTTTTTTGCAAGCATTTTATGTCCAAAAGACACTTTATGAACGCATTTTAATCCAAACATGAAATTTTTTGCAAGCATTTTAGAACGAAATGATAATTTCTGCAAACATTTTCTGATCAAAAGACACTTTCTGCAAGCATTTAGAACCAATGGACACCTTTACAAGCATTTTAGAACCAATAAATACACTTTTTGCAAGCATTTTAGAATACAAAAATACATTTTTGCAAGCATTTTAGAACCAAATGACACTTTCTGCAAGCATGTTAGAACCAAAATATACTTTTTGCAAGCATTTTAGAACCACATTAAGGGCACTCACAGTTCAGTAGACATGTGTTCAGTGAAATTCACAGCTCAGAGGTACGTGATCCTCACGCTTCCTCCATCTTGCAGAGACTGACTCAGGCACTCAGCACTTCCGGGTTTTATGGTTCCTCCCCTTCCCACCAGCAGGGGCAGCAGAGAGAATCTCAACATTTTTTAATCATTACTATATTTTATTTTTAATCGATGGGAATAATCATCTTGTCTGCGCAGCGGAGGGGGACTCTGCGTAAGATGGCCATAAATCACAGCCGTAAGTGGCATCCTTTGTTTTTAAAATCAATATACAGAAAAACAGGAAGTGGTCAAGATGAGACTTTTAGTAATATAAATGACAGAAAAGCAAGGAACTAGGCTATATGACCACAGCGACACATTTATGAAAATGAACGTGTTGTTAAGAGTAAGGTATCACCACTACAAACAGATAGTCTCAGGCTCATTCGTGCACTGTTTGCAAAGCCGATGTTGTTATGTAATTATTATTGTAATTACGTATAACGCTATGTATAAACATATTTTCTGTCGCAACACAATTAATTTATTTATAAACAACAATAATCTCCGTGGCTCAGCAGAAGAAAGCATCAAGCAACGAGGAAAGGGTGATTTTTAACGCCATTCTGTACTTGGCAAAATTTAAACGAAACGTGCTGTACATTGAAGGCTATTTTAGCAATTTATTTTTTGTCAATGATTTATTTACAGAAGTCTTAAAGACGAGAAGAGGACTTCCTGCACAACCAGCAGGTTATGCTAGTTCTTCTTTGAATTAATATCATATTGCTTTATCAATCTATAATAATTTAAAGCTGAAGTATTACATTTCGTGTGTTATTGGCTAGTCTATCTGAAAATTATCGGCGTAGTATGTTGTTTGCTTTGTTCAAATGCAACCCACGTAATAGGGCTATTATCTCTGTCTCTGGCG
>CM069160.1:23101223-23116223 GCA_035221665.1 Okamejei kenojei | reverse complement strand
GTCCCCCTCCCCACATCCCCCTCCCCAAAGCCCGCCACTCCCCCACCCACCTCCCACACAAACCCACGGCCCCTATCCGTTCCCTCGCCCACCGCCCTCCCGACCCCCCTCCCCGACCCCCCCTCCCGACTCCCATACCCACTCCCCCATTCCCACTCACCCCCGACACCACCCACTCCCACATCCACCCTTCACCCACACACACCTCTGCCAATCCCCCTCCCCCACATCCCCTTCTACACAACCCCCTTCCCCACACCTTCCACTCTCCCACACGTACCCTCCCCCACTCGCCCCCTCGCCAAAAACCCACCTCTCCCCACACCCCACCCGCACAACCTCCCTTCCCCACCCCTTCTCTCCTCACCCCCACCCTACCCACAACCCTCTCCCCCGCACCTGTCCTCCCCCATTTCCCACTTGTTAAGACAGTACGTAATTAGATGACATGCACCCTAGTAACTTTTCTTTTGTTTCAATTGTTTATCAGTTAATAAGATCGCTCAAGTTAAAGGTGATATTGATATGAATTCGTTGAATTAATTTTCCTCAACGAAAAATTGTTGTTATGTTAGAGAGGTAGTGACTGCTGAACTGCCTATTTATTGTGTTTGGAGAAAAATCATGTAAATATAGGGTATTAAATCATCTTAGCAGAATATACCTATTTTTCTCACAGATTATATTAAAACACACCTGTTTCCTTCGTGTATCGTTTATTTAACCATTGATTGCATGTTCTATATGAAATCCTCAATGCTAACATACCAACTATGTCCTATGTGCATATCCAGTTGTTGTCTTTCCAACTGCAATGCGATTTGCCTTTACTATAACTTGTTCTTGGACAGGGGCGACAAAAATAAAAATATCTCGTTTCATATTCTTCTTCTCTATGGGCCACAGACGTTAGCGAATACTCCACTGACGCAGCATTACACAGGCCGCTTATTACAGTCATGTCATAATTTACAGTAATAAATGCGCTGCGAAAATATGAAATTCTCAGCAATATTGAAGTCATTTCCTGCTTATGCACAAAGGGACTGGAAAGAACAGTCATCAGCATGAAACGCAGTATGATCTGCGGAAGAATTTAAACGGAACTCAGGGAACACGATGTTTCACGATCATTTTGAAATGGAAGGCAACAACAAATATTTTGCACCATGCTGCATCCAATTGTCAAACCTCCGGAGAAGTTCAGTGGTCGTTTTCTATGGTAGATATTGAAAAAAAAATAGTTTTGTCTTACCATATGCATCAAATCACTTCATAATTGAAATCAGGATTTGCAATCATGATACAACACGCTGACTGAGAGCGTTTGCCCATGTCACTTGACAACCAAACCTGTGCCACAGCAGGAATAATCTGGAGAGGAAGGTGAACAATAGATAGGTAATAAACTGTTAACTGTGGACGTCCATTGCTGGAAGAAATAGCTCAGGTATACCGATTTTTCCGCGCTGCAGATACATTTCTAAAATATAACGTCATGCATTAATTACAAAAGATTGGGATAATTAACTGAGGGACATTTCGGTTTCCCCTACTGACAAACATGCAACATATTTCCTCAACTAGCTGGGCCGAATATGAAATTGAGTGCCTCAGCAGGAATGTTCTACATTTCCACGTGATGATGATGATATCACGTACGAAAGATATACATAAGAAAGCCGATGAATCCGGAAGTAGAAGAAGTTCGATTAATGCGAATTATTATTTACAGAACTAGAAAAAATACGCGAAAATTTGGGTACGTAGTCCATCTCTAATCTGGGCATTCGACATAGTCGCAGTCACGTATTTGTTAACATGGCCAATTGGGCATTGCATATCTTCTGTGAGGAGTATGGCAAATGTACTGGACATACAGATCACCAAGATAGACAAATAACGTGTCAAGGGAAATATGAGGAATTCACGTAAATATTAACTGAATTGATTAAGCATTTTAAAGTTCATAATATATTCATCGCTGTCACAGCAGTGGCAATAAAGGCATTATTATTTTGAAAATGTTTTACCCATTACATACTGACATCTTTATCTGTAGACTCAAGTCGACAATGACAGATTGATTGCTTGTGTCCCGGCTTCGTGTGAACGTGCACTTCATTTGAATTCGCTCGTTCTCTCGTACCACATATCCAATAAAGATCCGACGTATTTGATTATAATTATATTGCAAAGACTGAATATGTTTCTTCTCAGTGTATTTCCGGCAAATACACATTTGATAGCTTCTTAATTGTGTCTAAATTCTTGATGCAGAAATCCAACTTAAAGAGAAAATAGAGGGTATGATTTGTTGGGTATTTTTCTCGCTTCTTCATCATCGCCTATTGCCTTATATTTCAATCAGTTTAGTATTAGGCGTGAATTTTCATGTGGGGACATTCCGAGATAATTCCTCATTCATAGTAATTTCATTGCGATGGAAAAAAATACATGTATAATGCCCGTAAATGCTTTTGCAAACGTAGAAATGAACAAACGTGAAGAAAGAGGTGAGAATGTAATTTTAAATATTCGCTGATTTAGAAAAGGAACTCAACTCGGAAATTGTGTCGTTGTAAGATGAAGAAACGTATAAGTGGGTATCCCACGTCAAATTCTAGTGTTTTGAAATACAAACCGAGCGTTTCTGAGATATATATGGATGCGCTCAAAACGCTCGAGTTTTTATAGCGTTTCCTGTGTTAATTTCGAGAATTTCAGATTCCAAGCTTCACTCAATTATATTTAAAAATAACGATAAGCAGATGGTGGAAATCTGAACGTTAAACAGAAAATTATTCAACCACTCATTCGGTTTGTTAATAAAAGGAACACGGCTATTTATTATGGTTGAAGACATTACTGAGGGGTCACTGAGTTTTCCGATTTTATTCCAGCATCTATATTTTACCCGATTCTGATGCTGGTCTGACATCTTGTATAGCTCTGACAGCTATAGGTGAATCCACAGATAATTGTACTCTACATGCAGTGAATGCGGCCAAATGTTAATAACGAGAGTAGTTAGAAACTGGCTTAAGATCGCACGTAATCTTTGTTTTTTAAGGAAAAAATATACGTTTCTAATGAATATTTTCAACATCCTATCAAGCATTGTTAAATTACGCATGCAAGTTCTATCAGTGAGATATAATACGTTTATACGTTTCAGCCTACAGTAATTGGCTGTGTAATATGTTTTTTAATTTGTCTCAAGTTAATCACATACTGTTAGTCTGTTTAAAATTGTTATTTCTGATAAAAACTTTCCACTACTGCGAACAAGGCGATTACTCATATGCAGATATCTACCATGCTGATGCATCCTCACCATGCCCCACACATTCGACCTTGACATCGATCCATGGCTACATTTTCCGGTTTTTCACTCCGTTTGTATCATGTATTCGTACAAGGATGGAGAGGCAATCGCACCATAAGAGCTCACAGTAATCTTCAAATCGTTGAAGATTACTCACATGCAACGTCGAGTTTCCCTTATTCACGTTGATCAAATGTTGTAATTTATGGATGAATACTTCACCCATATGTCTGTGACATTTTTGTTAATTTGCATAATTTGTACTTTGCTTACATTTGAACGCACTACGGTATTCCGCGCTTAGATATGTAATGTACTCTTCATTATTTTATAGTTTAATATACATTTATATTTAAATGCAGAGGCTCAAGTGTTTGAAAAGCAGTCAGGTAAACCAGTCATTCCAAATGCTAATGGAAGATCATAGGTGGTATGAATACATTATATCAACTATGCTCTCTATCTGTAATTTTCTCATGAATAAATAAAATTCCATAACATTAATATCTACCACGTAAAGCTAGCTATGATGTCGATTGTTGTGCCATCCAATGAACATTAATACAGAACAATGATCCACATGTTATTCCTTTTATCCAAACAATAAGAGAATACTGCTGTATTCCTTCATCGCTGCCGAAAACGGAATCCAGATGTATCTATGCCTCTTCAACATTGTCAAAACGTAACGAAATAGCGCAAAGACTTGCAATTTGTTTCGATAATAAAACATAATTAAAGGAGGAACGCAGTCAATTTTTCAAGTTTTGAAATATGTTAATACAATTTGAAGATTAGGTTAAATGTGTAGGAAATGATCGCATATGTTGTTGTACACCGAACATAGACATACAATGCTGAAGTAACTCAGCTGGAAGTCGGCATCTCTGCAGAGAACGAATGGGTAACGTTTCGGGTCGTGTCCCTTCTGCAGACTGAGCGTCAGGCGAGAGGATATTACAGAGACAAGGAAGTGTAAACGATAAAATAGATGTATATCAACGAAAATGTAGACTAAACCATTGTTAGCAAGGAGCTGACACCATTGTTCTAACAACAGTCTATTCAACATTTTGTGCATATTAAAGCTCAACATATCCAGTTTGCCTTGAATTCGAGAGAGCCAAGCACCTTAATACCCAATGGAAGGAATAGAGATCAGTGAACATTCGTCCGCTTCCGTTAAATATAATTAGCATACTGGTAATTTATACTGTCGAGGAAGAAAATAAAAGGATTGGCAACATGTTCATGGCTATAATAATTGAGGTGAAATCAAAATAAATTAATGTGTGGGAATTTGAAGCAAAATAAATTTACTGGAAGTACTCGTTGGATCTAACTGCACATGTTTGAAGAAATTTACAGTCGAAATTTCGGATGGATTGAACCGTTCAGATGGATTGAAAGGGGTACAATCGTTTTAGTTCAGTATGACTTGATGCTTGCGGCGGAGGAAGACGCGGACAGATAGAAGGTGAAATTAAAATTTCTTTCCAACCCGATCTCCAGATAGCTATTGTGGAGAAAGTGCAAGTACTCAGCAAAGCCATCGAGTGCATTTATACAGCGAAATCGTCATTTTAATCATTACCACCTGCAGTTTCGCACTGATTTAAGTTCAATTGGGTGGATGAATTGCACATTTAAGGTCGGAAATTTCGCTTTGTTAAATGCGCACTGAAAATAAGCAAATATTATCCTATCTAATGTTCTTGGCAATGGAAATAACGCGGTAAGTTGGTATCCGAGGAATGTTACACGAGAGTTTTTCATATTTAGTGGAGTGATAAATTATACTGGGACAGGCATTTACAAGGGGCGCGGCTGTCATCATTTACATTGACCGATGTATATTTTCAACTCAAGTAAAATGTGATATTTAAATACCCTATATACAGTGGCTTGTAAAAGTTTTCATACCCCTTGAACTTTTCCACATTTTGTCACGTTACAACCACAAACGTAAATGTATTTTATTGGGATGTTATGTGATAGACCGACACAAAGTGGCGCATAATTGTGGAGTGGAAGGAAAATGATACATGGTTTTCATTTTTTTTACCAATCAAAAACTGACGAGTGTGGCGTGCAAATGTATTGAGCCCCCTTTACTCTGATACCCCTAAATAAAACCCAGTGCAACCAATTGTCTTCATAAGTCACCTAATTAGTAAATAGAGTCCACTTGTGTGTAATCTAATTTCAGTATGAATACAGCTGTTCTGTGAAGGCCTCATGAAGCCCAAGGAATGCACCAGACAGGTCAGCGATAATGTTGTTGAGAAGTTTAAAGCAGGGTTAGGTTATAAAAAAATCCCAAGCTTTGAACATCTCATGGACCACTGTTCAATCCATTATCCGAAAATGAAAAGAGTATGGCACAACTGCAAACCTACCAAGACATGGCCGTCCACCTAAACTGACAGGCCGGGCACGGAGAGCATTGATGAGAGAAGCAGCCAAGATGCCCATGGTAACTCTGGAGGAGCTGCAGAGATTCGCAGTTCAGGTGGGATAATCTGTCCAGAGGAAAACTATTAGTCGTGCATTCCACAAATCGGGCCTTTATAGAAGAGTGGCAAGACGAAAGCCATTGTTGAAACAAAACTATAAGAAGTCCCGTTTGCAGTTTGCCACACGTCATGTGGGGGACACAGCAAACATGTGGAGGAACATGAACTGGTCTGATGAGACCAACATTGAACTTTTTGGCCTAAATGCAAAACGCTATGTGTGGCGGAAAACTAACACTTGCACATCACCCTGAACATACCATCCCCACTTTGAAACATGGTGGTGGCAGCATCATGTAGTGAGGATGCTTTTCTTCAGCAGGGGCAGGGAAGCTGGTCACAATAGATGGGAAGATGGATGGAGCCAAATAGAGGGCAATCGTGGAAGAAAACCTGTTAGAGTCTGCAAAAGACTTCAGACTGGGGCGGAGGTTCACCTTCCAGCAGGACAACAACTCTACACATACAACCAGAGCTACAATGGAATGGTTTAGATCAACGCATATGCATGTGTTAGAATGGCCCAGTCAAAGTCCAGACCAAAATCCAATTTAGAATCTCTGGCAAGACTTGCAAATTGCTGTTTACAGACGCTCTCCATTCAATCTCACTGAGCTTGAGCTAGGTTGCAAAGAAAAATGGGCAAACATTTCCATCTTTAGATGTGAAAAGCTGGAAGAGACATCCCCCAAAAGATTTGCAGCTGTAATTGCAGCGAAAAGTGGCTCTACAAAGTATTTGCTCAGGGGGGCTCAATACTTTTGCACGACACTCTTTTCAGTTTTTTATTTGTAATGAAATTTGGAAAACATGTAAAATTTCCCTTCAACTTCTCAATTATTCACCACTTTGTGTTGGTCTATGACATAAAATCCCAATCAAATACATTTACGTTTGTGGTTTTAACGCGACAAAATATGGAAAACTTCAAGGGGTATGGCAACATTTGCAAGCCACTGTATATATATTCGATATTAATTATCACTCCCAAAAGAGGATGTTTGAAAATAGTGATTGTCAGTGGGACATAGAATGAGTCGCCGATACCAAAGTCCCTCAAGGGTTTACATTATGTCATGCTAAAAATGTATACACAACAATGGTCTTTGAATATATATCGATTTACTTATCATTATTATACTGTTGCAACCGTGAATGCGCTCGTCGTCTCGCGTTTGGTAACAGTTTCACGAGGGCAAAACTAATTCTGCCTTCGTACATACTTCCCTTACCCCCCCCCCCCCCCACACACACACACACACCCTCCACCCAGCCTCACCCCCCCCCCCCCTCCCTCGTCTCACCATGGAATTAAGTTGTTGAATGTACGACCTGTATAAACTGTCATGGCGTGAGACATTATTTATACCATAATTTTATTTAACAGAACTGGAAAATAACATTAAATTATCAGGTTTGTGAATAGCCATATGAATTATAATGCCAGGTTCACAGCATGAAATGTATTCAATATTTGGCCTTGGAATAGCTTGTATATGCTGGAGGGCAATTTGGGAAATGTTCATTTGTACGATTCAACGACTAGATGGAATTGATATGTGGATCACTATTTTTATGATAGAAGAGGAATAAACTTGTGAGAATAGACAATAGACAATATGTGCAGGCGTAGGGCATTCGACCCTTCGAGCCAGCACCGCCAGTCAATGTAATCATGGCTGATCATCCCCAATCAGTTCCCCGTTCCTGCCTTCTCCCCATATCCCCTGACTCCGCTATTTTAAGAGCCCTATCTAGCTCTCTCTTGAAAGCATCGAGAGGACTCGCCTCCACTGCCCTCTGAGGCAGATAATTCCACAGACTCACCACTCTCTGTGACAAAAAAGCGTTCCTCGTCTCAGTTCTAAATGGCTTACTCCATAATCTTAAACTGTGGCCCAATGTTTCTGGACTCCCCCAACATCGGGAACAAGTTTCCTGCCTCGACCGTGTCCAAACCCTTAACAATATTTTATGTTTCAATGAGATCTCCTCTCATCCTTCAAAACTCCAGAGTGTACAAGCCCAGTTGCTCCATTAACTCAGCATATGAAAATCCCGCCATTCCCGCGAATTAACATTGTAAACCTACGATGCATTACCTCAATAGCAAGAATGACCTCCCCAAATTACAGGACCAAAACTGCACACAATACTCCAGGTGTGGTCTCACTCGGGCTCTGTACAACTGCAGAAGGACCTCGTTGCTCCTACACTAGATTCCTCGTGTGATAAAGGCCAACATGCCATTCGCTTTCTTCACCACCTGATGTATCTCCATAGGCTGATGCACAAGAACCCACAGATCCCGTTGTACTTCCCCTTTCCCCACTTGACGCCATTTAGATATGAATCTGCCTTCCTGTTTTCGCTACCAAAGTGGATAACCTCACATTTATCCGCATTAAACTTCATCTGCTGTGCATCTTCCCACTTCTGAAACCTGTCCAATTCACTCTGCATTCTCAGAACATCCTCCTCACAGTTCACACTGCCACCCAGCATTGTGTCATCTGCAAATTTGATAATGTTACTTTGAATCCCTTCATCCAAATCATTGATGTATATTGTAAATAGCTTCGGTCCCAGCACCGAGCGTTGCGGCACCCCACTAGTCACTGCCTGCCACTCTGAAAGGGACCTGTTAATCCCTTTGTAATCTCATTAACCTGTTAACTACTGGGTCATAGATTGAGCAAAAACTCCCCTGCTAGAAACGCCCCTGCTAGAAACAGGTTCTTCGTTTCCTGCCTGCCAACCACTTCTCTATCCATGTCAGCACTCTACCCCCAATACCATGTGCCATAATTATCCCACTACTCTCCCAAGTGGGACCTTATCAAATGTTTTCTGAAATTACTTGTACACTACACCGTCTGGCTTTCCCTTGTCCATTTACCTCTTTCTATCTTCAAAAAATTCCAGATTATTAGTGAATCATGATTTCCCCTTCGTAAATCCATGCTGACTTGGTCCAAATAGGAACAGAAAAGCAGGGAATATATCATGAAATATAACAGATATGGTAAAAAAATAACTCTAAACTACTGAGGCATGGTAAATGAAAGGGAAGGCATCACAATTATGGGAGTGGAAGCACATTTACCGGAGCAGAAAAATGAAGGAGGATGGAATTGAATAATTTCAAGAAGCAAAGTGGGAAGTTGGGAAGTTGATTCATTGAAATAGTTATGGAAATCATTTGTTGCGATGACAAATGACCTTGGCTTTCAATATTTACATTATCATGTATGCACATTTTCCGGACTTATGTCTGAAAACAGGGGAAAAGCAGGACGTGGTATTGATTTTAGTTGAATTGCCAGTACATATTGAACGTCGGTATTGGCTCCAAGGGCCACAGGCCTATTCTTGCACATACATTCTGTGTCTATGTTTTCTATATAGTCTTAGCAGAGTCGTAAAACTGGAATACAATGACAGACCAAATATTCCATTTAATTGCAAGAGAATTACCATTGAGAGAATCACGATACAACAATGATGGCGATAAACGGTACATGCGAAATGTGCGAGATATTTTATATTTGCGAAAACTGTGAAACTAACTATTTCAGATATTATTATTCTCACACTTGAGCAAGGTGTCGAGGGAGAGTTATCAGGCCATTTTGAATCTGCAGGGCACCGACAACGAGGGTGCATTGACACAAATAAAATCATGCATCATTATATAATCAACCTCCCTAACATCTACTGAAAAAATGTAGTGTATACTGCTTTTCTTATCAGTCAGATAGAGATACAGCTACCAGATGGCTAGCAGGGGCGTTTTTGCTCAATATATGGTAAAGTTGTCAACTGGATAATGAGATTACAAAACATGAAGCCATGTGTTTGTACTTTAAATTATTAGGTCTTATTGAGATCAGAATTGTAGGAAGGAGTAGCCCATGTTGCCCTATATCAACGACCGGAGTAATGTTAATTCCCCGCAGGGTAATCCGTGCTTCCTCCTCTCGAATAGTTCTGGAGGGTTATTGGCCACAAGACTGTATGCTGTCGTGTTGACATTTGACTTTCAGTATCTGGTATTCATACAATAAAGACATTAAAATATATTGTATTTATTACAAATGCACCTGAATAGTATATCATAATTTAAAATGTTAGAAGTATAAAAGTAGAAATAAATCTAAAAAACGATGATTTGCACTTTTATTTTTAATGGTCCTTAAACAAATTCGGTTGTGCAGCCGTCTCCCGCCATACTTGACGTAATTTGAGGAACGGAAATATATATGAATATATATTTATACCGCTCGTCCTCCTAGTTCTCCAACTGGTAGCCCGTAGAACCAATGCAGAAATGAGCAAGGAGTGGGTGATCAGTTGTATATGGTATCCAGAAGGTATCTGATATACGACCGGACACATATTGCATCGGTTGCCTGATCCAACGGATGATTTCACTGGTGTTTGAGGACAGAACGATTGCAAAGTTTTGGTACAATAAAAGTTGAAGAATGCATCATGTTTAGCAACCGTGAATATCAACTACATTTACTTTAAACAGTAATCGTGATGAAAAAAAAATACATTACTCTTTTCCGCTGCTAAGTGTACGTATTCTATTCATAGATAGAGAAAATCAATTGAGGGAGAAAGGTAATATGCCATATACGAATATGACAAATAAATCTTGCAATCTGTCCGCGAGATAGTTTGAAAGAAGTTATAAATACAGCAGCATATTTTAAATTGGACTGACACAGGAAGGAGAGGAATCTGCCTACAGACAGGAAATGACACAGCTGGCGTTCTGGTGGCATCGCAACAATGCCTGTTAAGATACTCGAATTGATTGTGGACATTATTTGAGCTCCACCTCCCCTCACCTGAATCGCCATCAACAACACTACAGTCTCATGCGTGCAGTGTTTAAGTTTCTAGGAACCATGATTTCCAATTACCTGAAATGGGCGGGGGTGGTATTTTATTTAATTCACATGTTCAATCGGTAATGTTTAATTCTTAATATTTATTGTTTTATGTGTAATTCTTATTTGTCACTGTATGTAATGTGGTCACTGGCGACGAGAGCACCAAGGCAAATTCCTTATATGTGAACATGATTGGCCAATAAACGTATTCATTCATTCCAATGCTTATCCCATGATTTTTACTAGTGCTTAAAATAACTCGTCGATAATGCATTAATACGCTGAAAAGAAAACAATTTCACGGATGTTCAGCCACAATACTGAGTGATTCCTCCCAGTTCGTCAATTCTGATTACGTCAAAGCATCCACTACAATTAGACATCTTAATAGATTCTATTAAACAAATACCCGCTAGAGCATTTCACATTCTGGTGGATACTTCTTCTCGATCAGCTCAATAATTTTAGAGTCGGCTGTGTTATTATTTCCAATCCCATGTACATAAACCTGTTTATAAACGAACTTCGAACACACGAATAAAAGTTAACTACTTAATTTTACGCATTGTGAATGGGACAATTGATTATGTGCTGTTTTGGGACATTTGATAGAAGTTGCATAATACATCTTGGCAATTACCAAAAGTGTGGATAAACATATTCAAGACAATTAATGACCATGAAGAAATATAGCTTATGCAACATTGGACACAGTAATGCAAAATTGAAATATTTAGGTTATTTTGGTTTAGTTTGAATGCTGATGTGCGCACATATCCGAACATAATTTCACGGTGCTCGCACTATTGGATCCTTTGAATTAAGCATTAGCACATGAAAATGAAACGGGTTGCGTTTTCGCACGTGACGACCGTTCTAAATGAGTGTACAATAACTACGGTACTTCGGGTGGAGGTGATGAATATATCTATACAAAAAAAAAAAAAAATTCGCGCGCTAATTTACATCCTGGAAATAATGCAGTGTCCTGGATCTAATCTCAGTAATGCAGTAATCCTGGAAGACATGCCTGAAAACAAGGGCCAAAAATACAAATCGATATGTCAGAACAATGTTTCAACAATGATCTGCAAACCCTGGTGTATGCAAAAGAACCTGAAGTGCTGCAGTATCTCAGCAGGTCAGGCAGTATCTTTGGAGAATAGCTGTGTGAACGGGGGTCCCAACCCGAAACGTCATGCATCTATCCTCTGCAGAGATGCTTGCTGCTTGACCCATTGAGCTACTCCAGCAGTATATGTGCTTTTCAGAAGGATGCCCAGTTAAATCATGTAAAGTAAGGGAAGCAATTACATTTCACATGTCAATTGCGCAAAAGGCAAAGTATGTTTTTGGCAGAATGAATTGAGGACAGTGAGCGTAGTGTAATTGTGTGTACACATTTCCAATCCGAGCAGGTAACATATAGTGTGTGGAGATGGAACAGTGAATGAGATTAAAAAATGTAATAGGAAACTATCGAGAAAAATAGATTTTCGATTGCTGGTATTGAGAGGAATAAAGCTGAAATGGCTGACGAAATGATATTCCTAAATTAGCTGCTGAGCTCGGGGTCTGCGATGTGGCTAATGGTCAGAAGAAATATCGAAAAAAAACATGGTGAATACAATTGCCACGGTCTCATTTTTCCGACACCCAAGTTAAGTATTTAGCAGTATCTCATTTGATTGATATATCCCTGCAGTACCGTAAGAAGGGGAGCAACATATTAGTGTTCAGTTAATTGCACTGTAAATAGAGCCACGTCGATTTTAAACATTAGACTACTGCTTTTTGAAACTTAACTCACAGTGCACCCCCAGGCATCCCCTTGTGTGGCTTGTTAAGGTATGACCAAGAACCATATTAATGGTGTAATCGCCACACAACTGTATCGTCCATAATATAAAACATACTACATACATATGATGCTGACTATCCTTCTTTTGATATTATCAGAAAAGGCTGCGTTGTCAAAGCTGCTTCGAATTGCAGGTACTTACAATACGATTGCTTTACTGTGATTTGGAGAGAAATGCGTTGATTGGAAATCATATACATCTCTGGGTTGTTTTCTGGGTGCGTTGAATATAACAAAGCATGGCTGAGATAAGTTAGCAGCATCCAATTCCATTGAGTTCTTTCTTTGTACTCATCAGGCGAGTTTCAATTTTTCGCCAAAAGCGAATGGCAGAAAAACAATGAATTTCGCCACCTACTGTAGGGCACAATATTCAACAACAATCTCTCGAATTAATCGTGTAATTCCTAGATCCGATTAAACCATACACAGGTCTAAGCAGTTTAATTTCACTTGGAATGTCCTGGACATAATTATTGCGAACTATCGGACATATGGTAATAATAGTCTTTCACGGACAAATTTTGTTTTAACAGAAAATAAGATCATTGAAATGGAGAAAGGTAGAATCATCCTAAATCATGCTTCAATGGATAAATGGAAACTATAGTTAGCGATATTTGCATAGCCGTACGAAAATGATGATGACAAAGAAAAAAAATAAACGTCGATGATAATGTGGAAATGATCAAAACATGTATCGTCATTATCTTTTTTATTGTTGTCATTATTCAGCACAGGATATGAAGTATGATAATTGTGGTGAGTTATGAAGAAAATTACCCACATTTAGCTGTCATTTCAGTTTGGGTGTTCATCTTAATGCATTTAAAGCGATCCTGCTTATCCGTCGCTATCGGTCAGTGTATTTTCTGTCTTCTTAAACTCCATTTATTGTTATTTTAATGCAGACAATAGAACACTTGTTTTAGAACGTAGCTGTTATGATATCACATTTCATAAATTTGATATAAATTATTTAGCACGAGGCCTATTTCTATACTGTAGATTCTGACAGATTGAAAACATTTTTTGTTTTCACTTTAGCTACTAAAGAACGGTATCAAACTAAAGTTAGCAGTTTCCACTTAACTGATTCAGAATACCATGTTTAGTTAGTAATCAAAATCATACGGCCAACAAAAAATAAAAGTTAAAGGATTGATAATTGAGTCGATAGTAAATTTACGGATCGAAGTAATAACATTCGTTATTTCATCAACATAATAACATTTATTATTTTAGATGAACGTTTAGGTGAATTAAGAACAGGTAATAAGATCGGGATTATTCGAATATCCACATACTGTGCAATATCGGGCCATCCACATAATGTTATTCAGTTTACTTTGCTGACATGTATCATGCAAATAGATTTATAATCCTTTTTCTTACCAGAACTTCAAAATCTGCGGGAATCAACAAGTGAGTACATATATTCAATCATTTCAAACCTAAATATACCGTATTCAGAACGGGGAAATGCACTGGGAGATTTTAATCTGTGTTTAAAAAGGAAAGAAAATAAAACCCTAACATTAATGCATTTTAAGATTCCTATATTCCACTGTCCATCATCTTGTTCGACTCACATAACGAAATACATGTATGGAAATATCTGGCAGGAGATCACCGACCAAAACAAGGTATACATATATGGAATATATTGTCTTAAACATTCTAGCTAACAGAAGTGAATTAAACATAGTGGTATTACGTACCTTATCCAGTATAAGGTGGAAGATAATTACTGAAAATGTATTGTGCTTCTTTTTCCTGCACAGCACCGTAACAGTTTGTTTTCAATTTAATTACATTGGATGCACGGGCACAAATGTAGAACCATTTGACTGGGTGGGACTTGATACATCGATTGCAAACTATTAGCAGTCATTCGCCTAATATTAAATAGGCAGAATCGTGTTTTTATCAAATTATTTCCAATTGTGTTGCCATTACAGGTTGTTCAATGTAGGACATCCAACAGTAATATAACTATTCTTTTCTGGAATGTAATCACTGTTGATTGATTCTGAATCTATGATTCTATTTGCAAATTACGCGCAAAGTTGCACTTGCACTTGCGTTGTTTTTGTGCACAAATGCGCACGTTTTCTGTGCAGGTCACCGCTTTAAAATTTCAAGTAGGACCTCAATTCAAACCCCCTTTTTACAAGTATAACTCTGGTTGCTTAGAGAATCTTGTCCTGCTGATTTCCTTATAAAACGCTGCATTTAAGTTCTAAAGATTGCTGCGCACCTACCCAACTACATGTACTCAAATTATATTTCGAACATTAAAGACAACGCAGATTTGTGTTTTTCAGAGAAACAATTGCTTGACAAGGACAACGGTAATTAATTTAATGTTTTTGCAGCTAAGCAACAATC
>CM069160.1:23028803-23081303 GCA_035221665.1 Okamejei kenojei | reverse complement strand
TATATTTATTATTTTTTATCGTCTTAAAAGTTTGTTTGAATATTCTTCGGTGTGTTTTATGGGGGAGGAGGGAGGGGTTCGTGGAAACATGTTTTAGTGTGATAAACGTGTGTTTGAATGTTCTTTGGTTTGTTTTATGTGGGGCATGGGGGGAGGTGAATGGCGGAAAACTTTTTTTCAAGTTCCTACCTTGCCGGAGATGTGATTATTTTTCTGATCACTTTTTCCGGCGCGCTCAGCGGCCTTCCATCGCTGGAGCGGGAAAGCACCTCGGACTGTCGTGAGCCCCACCGCAGGGAGTAGACAAAACATCGGAGCTGATTCCTTGCCTGGGATCGCTCCCACCACGACCACCGCGGACGTTACCATCTCGCAGTCGGGAAAGGCTAGTCGGGTGCTGCAACGTCGCAGAATTTTCGATGCGCCCCGATGCGAGATTCGATCGTCCATCGCGGGGGAGCAGACGCATGCAGGAGCCGTTGCGGAAGGGCCCAAAACAGAGGGCCCGAACGCCGCCGGCTACGTTAGTCAAGATCGTCCCGTCAACGGGGGCTCGGGGCACACGGCCGAATATGAAATAAGGGAAGGGACCTGAACTTTATTTCGCCTTCAAACACGGTGAGGAATGTGTAGGAGCCACTGTGGTGGATGTTCATGTTAAAATGTGTTTTCCACTCAACTGTTGCTTTTAATTGTATGACTGACCTGGCCAATTAAATTCCACGTATCTTGCGAAACATACTTGGAGAATAAAGTGTGATTCTGATTCTGATAACGGGAACCCATCAGCCGCGGTTGTGCAGTTGGACCTTTGCAGATTTTCAGATCGACATTTTTTTTCCTTCTGCCTGCACTTGCCTGGCGTCACAGCGGGGACGTAAAGGCTCCACGTGGAAGTTTCGTTCTGTTTTACAATGGCCTCCACGGTTCGTCTCTTCAACGTATTAACTTTAACTTAGTTTCTGCCGTCAACGACTTGGAACGCGGAATTCGCACCTGCGCAAGCAGGTCATTCAGCCGCACATGCGCAGTTTGGTGAAAATTGCGTTGGGGGAAAGGTACCCAACGGGTCCGCACTACGACTAATTACATATATTATCCTGTTGTTTTCTAGAATCGTTATTTTTAAAAAATGATGCATTAAAATTGATGTCAAGGCACAATCGCCGGCATTCACTGCATTTTTTTTTTCACCAACGTTTACTTGCAGAGAACAGATTGATAAGCAAAATTTCAGGTAGGTATTAATAATATTTATTTTACAAGAAATGATTACATATTTAAAATATGTGCGTGTTCTCAATAAACGTGGGAATGTGTTCCACAATTGTAATAGTATAAGTTAATGGAAACACTCTACCAGGTTAGGACTACCGGTGATTTCGTTTTTCAGTAGATCATTTGAATATAATACCTGTCAGTGCTTTGCCGAAAGTCTTTTCTCGATCATATCTGCAATCTATACAGAACGGCCTCATGCACAAATGGTTACATTTTCAGTGTGTGGATCGTTTTATTAAAGTTAGGATAAACATACTAGAATGTGCATTGGCATGGCAATCGAAGATATGATATCGAGTGCGATGGACAGGAACTGCAAATGCTGTTTTATATTCAGGATTGTCGCAAGGTGCTTGAGTAACTCGGAGGGTCAGATAGCATCTCCGGGAAACAGTATAGAACGTTTCAGGCTTGGAAGCATTCTTCTGATTTTCAGTGGGGCTGGAGTTGAGGGGGGAAAAGAGGAGGCCACAGCATGGGCGGAAACGGATGATAACATGAAAGAAAATATGTCACTGTTTGAAGTTCAGAATGCACCGAACTATTTCTTGGAAATGGGTTGCACAGAGAGGTCGATGAGAATACAATAAATGGGGCTCCATCTACGCGGCACATTCTTCACAACCTTAATTTACAGATCGTTCATCCTTGGCATTAATTGGTGTCTGTACTTAGTTTCATAAATCATTTTATGGTTTATCAGTTTGTTGATGAACAAGATTAAATTGTTTATTGTAAAGCAAAACTAAATTGGAACTCTATATGGAACATTTCTTTCAGAATTAGAAAAACAGAAAGACTTGCTTCAAATTAAAGGTCAGTAAAAGCATACAATATATAAATATATTCTAGTGGTGTGTGTACACACACGCACACACGCACACACACACACACACACACACACACACACACACACACACACACACACACACACACACACACACACACACACACACACACACACACACACACACACACACACACACACACACACACACACACACACACACACACACACACACACACACACACACACACGCATATATATATTTACATATATATATACACCTATATATACACTATATATATACATATATATATATATATACCCCCAAAACAACGTTCCACCTCTGCACCAATTCCTATATTGGTGGCCAGTGATAGTGGTTGTCTAGAGCGCTAGTATGCGTCTAGTTTCCAGCGGGAGAGTATGAACATTGTGGGCCAAATGTATTCTTGAGGTGACCGCATTTTGACATGATGGCGGAATCTCCTAATATTTTAATCTCTCTCTCTCTCTCTCTCTCTCTCTCTCTCTCTCTCTCTCTCTCTCTCTCTCTCTCTCTCTCTCTCTCTCTCTCTCTCTCTCTCTCTCTCTCTCTCTCTCTCTCTCTCTCTCTCTCTCTCTCTCTCTCTCTCAATCTCTCTCTCTCTCTCTCTCTCTCTCTCTCTCTCTCTCTCTCTCTCTCTCTCTCTCTCTCTCTCTCTCTCTCTCTCTCTCTCTCTCTCCATCTCTCTCACTCTCTCTCTCTATCTTTCTAGCTGCACATAAACACATCTATATATTTATATATCTATATAAATATACATTCCAAAGAAGCTGCCTGACCAGCAGAGGTTCCCATCAGTAATTTTTATTAATTTGCTAATGGGAGACGATGACCGCTATAGACTGGAATTGGCGTCAGCTAGACAAATTACTTGGGCATTCCGGATGTTCCGATTACCGCCCTTTTAACAGTACTGTGCTGCAATGCCCATGCCTAGCAGAGGGGTCATATTAATGACTCATTCTACAACCCCATTTTGCGGGAGCGACAGGACATGTGCCTGGAGTAAATGCATGAATCACGTGCGCGTTTCTCTTCACAGAGCAGGAAAGACAAATGCGGAATAATGTTTCACGTTATTTCAAAAGCAGACCACCTTTCAGTCAAAAATCGGATCTTGGCCATGTGTTCTGATAAATTTGTGTTTAAATCATTGGTACATCACGGGTTAATGACATACCTTTATCAGATGCAGTTTTTGACTGAGCAAGTGATGAAGTATTATATGAGGATAACCTTCCTTTCCAATCCAGATCATGATGTTGCTGCCCATTTTTACTACTAGTCCACAGCTGATGTTCTCTTCTGAGCTGCTCATTTACATCACTCCATAATATTCCATTTCAGAACAAAAACTGCAAGACAAAATTCGAGGTAAATATCCGGATAGTCAATTGTTTTTAATTTTGCACATATGATGCATTTCAATAAGTAATTAAATATGATGATAAATGAAAAATGGATTTCATGAATGCTGCCGAGAGCAATGGCTGCATCGTATTTAACCGGCGCTGACAATTTCACAGATAAATGCTGATAGCATATTGTTCAGCGATAATATCATTTAGGAACCACATGCCTGCGCATTTCAATCCAGGGCACAGACCAGAAGTTGTCGTAAAATGGAACACGCATCTGAATCACCCGCTATCATTTAACTAACTACTAATTTCAATTGGGGGTGGGGAGAAGAAAAGTATTCAGGTAAGAGACCAGACGTCTTTTATCCCACGAGCTTCATGATGGAGTTGGCTGTCGTCGCTCGTTTGAACCCATTATCTATTTGGAGCTGCCCACATTTATAACAGCGGTATTATAGAACCATAGGGCTGAACTGTTGCAATCATGCCCATCGGCCCAACTAATTCGTACCGATTAATTTTGACTTGCTTACGCCTGACGCATATGCCATTAAAGACTTCCATTCGTGTACCACGCGAAATGCTAAATAGATATATCGGTATAACTCACTATTACCACTTTTCCTGGAGCACAATTCATATACGTATTATCCACTGCGTGAAACATTGCTACTAATGTTAATGTTTTCTTACATACCTCACGCCATCCAGATACAGACACCCTTCATTATATGGGTTGTTTCATAATGCCACATTAGTTTTTATATCATCAGCGAACTGCATTAAATCTGGCTAAAGGTTAAGGAAAAGCGGTCAGGACTGTTGACAGGTGAAACAGATGTTAACAAAATCTATAGAGCACATCTGCAGATTATATGCAATATTAATCATTGGCTTTAGGATCAATCACGTTGACACCCGTTAGCGTGTACAGTAGAATCAAACGCTATCCGATAGTCTTCACTACCAATACAATACACAATGGCTTAACTTTCGGATTCGCCCAAGTGGTTTGTTTGTCATATAATGCCTTTTCCTTTGTTGTCTTAGGTCTGTTTCAGAAGCACGTTATGAAAATAAATCTCAAACTGATACAGCAAAAATATTCTAATTTAAAGTTACATTGAAAGCACTTGTTAATTTAATGTATTTAAACAGATCTCGAAGAGCAAATTCAATCACATAAGGAATCCGGTAATAAATATTTAAAACGTTTTTCTTTTAACATGTGCAATTAAACCAATCGCATCAATGACCAAAATAAGCAGGAATCATTTTCCCTTAAGATATTAATTTGCTAAATTTAATTTGAAATCAACGAGTGGACGTGAATTCGAGAGATCCATCCAAAAATCGTGGAAATGGATCAGGCGTCAATATAGGTCAAACATTCACCCAGGCTGCTGTGGCCAAAGGAGATTTATTCCAATAGTGATATATTCGGATGAAACAGGTCATTATTTGGGAGTAACCGGCAAGTATTCACGGCATTCGTACACGCATATGTATTTCACGGATAGCTCATTTGGCCGATTTTTGGAGGGATGGAGAAGCAGAATGGTGTGATAACAGAAATGCGATGGAAGTGAGCAGAGAAGGTGCTCGGGCTACGCACAGAAATTGCATAGATTGCAGTGGCAGCACAAGTGGAACCATTCCACTCATTTCGAACTGAATTAAACTGTGCATGTCAAGGACATATCCGGGAATGCCAGTAGGTATACGATCCACACGAAGGGCACACCGTCTGCGTGGCAAGTCCAAGTTAATTAATTCGTCGGAACTTTGTCGACCGAACAGGATTTTGATTTTCGTGAAATAACTTAGTGAAGAAAAGGGATCAGGCCAGATTTTAAATATTGACTGAAACGCCACTAGAAATGGAGCTGATCAGCCATAATTAAGAGGTAGTTATCGTCTATTTTCCAGGGCAAATTGTTAACGTTATTTGAGGTACTCGGTCTGCCATCGTTATGTAGTTTGCGAAAGATAGCATTGGAATATTTTTGAATAATAACTAAAAACGTAATCATTTTGTATGCGGGTTAACATAGAGCATAATACAGCATAAGAGCATAATAAGCTCGGCATACAATGTCCCCGTCGAACATCATGTCATGAACGTATCTCATCTACAAGTCCATGATGCACATGGCTCTACTCCCTCCACTGTCATGTGCCTATCGAAAAGGCTCTCACACACGACTGCATCTGCCTCTGCAGTGCGTTCCAGGCCCTCGCCATGTAATGTTTTAAAAGAAATCCGGCCCGTACATCTCCCATAGGTATTCCCCCTCACACCTAATAAATATGTCCGCTGGTACTGTACGTTTCCACCCTGGGAAAAAAAACATTCAGTATGTATATCCTATGGAAGCCTCGCGCCATGTAGTTACTGCTATCGTCATCCACGACCTCCGACGTTCAAGAGAAAACGATCTGAACCTACCCAAAGTATGTATGTAGTTGTAACCCTCTAGTCCAGGCATATCTCCAAAGCCTGCTCATCCTACCTATAATGGGGCGAACCCGTGTAAATATGACATAACCCATGTTATTTAGTTTTAATTATTTATCAAATGGATATAATTACAATTTTGATTCTAGACGAAGCCGGAATACTGTCAATGAACGGCAAGTGGGGCATATGTTTTCAGGGTACGGGGACAAAACATTCCAATGAAGAGTTTATATATACTATTATTGATTAACTTTGAAATTGGCCGGAAATTTATGACAGATTCATCGTCGATGAACTGAGAAATTCCATGAATCTCTGGGCGTGAAATGTTGTTCTTCAATGTAGTTCATACATATGCATAGTTCGCTTTCTATTCGATCGTCCATATTTACTCATGTTTTGCCCAAAATTTTTAAAATCCTCTCTTTTGAAATTAACCAATAATAGCAATATCAACTAACTTCAATTCTTTGCTTACACAGATGGGCGACAAACCAAATTCTAGTTATTTATTTAAATAATCTATATATTTTTTTAAAACTTATTCGGCTTCAAAATAATATCATTGTAATAACAGTTATAATTTACCCAATCAACATCGACAAATTAAACTCACCACCTGAATCAAATGCTCCAAGGCGCAGACTATGCGGCAAACGAACCACTAGTATTCCATGGATGCCTACATTGAAATATAAATGTTTTTAATAGTGGCCCATTCATGTGCTTCCCACGTACACAGTCGCAGATTTGTCTTATGGCATATCGTTACTCGAATCAATTTCATAAAATGGCGATGGTCGCTCTGAATTAAGTGTAGGTAACTTACCTGAGAAATAGTTGTTTTGTTTTAATATTCTGATTGCGCGACATTTGAGGATCCTGATGATTTCCTGACAATTGCATGTGTTGCCACATTATATTAATATATTTATCACAATGTGTCATATATTGCAAATAAGATGCTTTGTTTCGTCGGATAGAAGTGTCGATTTTACGAAACATTACTTTTGATGCTGCTCTTACTTTGGTTTCAGAAAACCGCAATTCATTGGGTAAGAAATGTCCTGCAGCTCACTGTCATTTTCATGATTCTTACTCTTCAATTTCCTTCTTTCTGGCACAGAAGGATGTAATTTCTATTCGATAATGGAAAACGTTCCGAGATCAAGCTAATTAATTTTCTCAAGAAAAAACATTTGAATACATATGTTAAACGTAAAAGTAAACAGTATTACACTATATAATGTATGTAACTATATATGTTTCCAAGTTCGCTTAAGGAGCCAATTAATTACAGCAATTCTGTTATATTATATTAACCATGTTATGCTTCAGGACCGGAAATACTTCGGATAGAACTCGGTAAGCTGTTAATCTGTTTGTTAATATTGATGGACGGTCATATAATGCTTGAAACATATTAATCCATGGGAAACTTTATAACAAGAGGAATCGAATATAGGAGCAAAGTGTTCCTTCTATAGATGTACAGAGCCCTAGTGAGACCACACCTGGAGTATTGTGTACAGTTTCGGTTCCATAATTTGAGGAAGGACATTCATGTTATTGAGGGAGTGCAACGTAGGTTTACAAGGATAATTCCCGGAATGGCGGGACTGTCATATGCTGAGAGAATGGAGCAGCTGGGCTTGTACACTCTGGAGTTTAGAAGGATGAGAGGGAATCTCATTGACCTATATAAGATTGTTAAGTGCTTGGACACTCTAGGGGCAGGAAACATGTTCCCCATGTTCGGGGAGACAAGAAACAGGGGCCACAGTTTGAGAATAAGGAGTAAGCCATTTAGAACGGAGACGAGGAAACACTTTTTCTCACAGAGAGTGCCGATTCTGTGGAATTATCTGCCTCAGACGGTGGCGGAGGCAGGTTCTCTGGATTATTTCAAGAGAGAGGTAGATAGGGCTCTTAAAATAGCGGAGTCAGGCGATATGGGGAGACGGCACGAACGGAGTACAGATTGGGGATGATGACATTGATTGTCGGTGCTAGCGCGATGGGCCGAAGGGCCTACTCCTGCACCTATTGTCTATTGTCTATTGCCTATTGTCTATTGTCTACTGTCTATTGGAACTTACGTGGATCTTGGACAAGCAGCAGCAAAGAGAAACAGTCTAAAAAGCTGATCGGCTGATGCTCGTCGGAAAGGTGAGTAAGTCACAGGGGAAAACAATTTAAAACTGAGAAATGTGTTTTTTTAATTGGTAAATTGTGCAATTGATAAGTCAATATAAGCAAGGCTGTTCTTAGGGTGCGGCAGTGAGAAAGCGGCAGTGAATGTAGTGCCTTGTAAGGGAAGTGCCGAGTTAGTCTTTTGCTCGACAGTCTTCGGCGAGGACGCAGAGCGAGGACGCCACATCAAACGCTGGAGAGCGAGAGACGAAAGAAGGAGATGTCAAGCAAGCTGATTCAGTGTGATGGTTGCAGTATGTGGGAGGTCAAGGACATCGCTGCTGTCTCTGGCTGGAATAAATGTGAGAGGTGCATCAAGGTACAGTTCCTGAGGGCCGTGTTGGGGAATTGGATAACCAAGTGGACGACGTCATGTTCGTCCGATAATCGGAGTCGTTCCTCGACAAGTCCTACAGTAAGATTATTACACCTAAGGTACTGGAAGAGAGAAGATGGGTGACGGTGAGAAAGGGAAGGAAACATGGAATGCAATGATCCCCGTGTGTTGTACCTCGTGCGAACAGGTTCACCCACTTATCACCTGTCGGCACAGAAGATATTAACATACTGAGTGGCGAACTGGCTTGCGAAACAAAATGTAGTGTTGAGCCAAAACCAAAGAGGCCGACGTCAGGCAACGCCGTGGGAGTTGGGTACTACACTGTGAGATGTACGGACAAGGGGTTCTGCGGCAACAGACGGGCTGCGAGGATGGTGTGCTGCCTCCCTTGTGCCTGGATCCAGGATGTCACGGACAGAGTGCAGAAAATCATCAAGGGCGAAGGTGTACAGTTGGAAGTGGAAGTTCATGTTGGCACAAACGATGTCGGAAAGAAGCGGTTGAATATTCTGAGGCGTGAGTTTAGAGCGCTCGTATAAGTGCTGAAAAGCAGAACCTCCAGGATGGTTATATCCAGCTTGCTTCCAGTTCAATGTGCTGGCGAGAGCAGGAACAGGGAGATACAGGACCTGCAAGTGTGGTTGATGAACTGGTTTAGGGGGCACGGATTTAGATTCTTAGACCACTAGCATAAGGCGGTTTAGGGGGCACGGATTTAGATTCTTAGACCACTGGCACTTTGCAGTAAGGCGGGACTGAAACAAAAGGAACGAATTGCAAAAGTGATGGGGGACCGGTTTTTTTGGCAGGCTGGTTTGTCACTGTTACACAGGTGGTTTGAAACTAAATGGGGGGGGGGGGGGGGTGTCCAATGGCATTATCAAGGACGGAGTTAAAGGTAAAGGGAGTAATGGGGTAGTTAATGGCCCGATAATTAACGGGAAAGAAATATCACAAAGAGATAGTAGTGTATGGCCATGTGTAAAAGGGATCTATGTGAAAGGTGAGATGCGTAAGGAATTAAAAAAATGTATATGAATGCGCGATGTATAAGAGGTAAAGTAGATGAGCTTGAGCATCAGTTAGACGTTGGTAGATACACCAAATAGAGACATGGCTGCAGGATGATCCGGCATGGGAACACAATATTCAGGGTTATACATCCTATAGAAAGGACAGGTAAGTGTGCTTGGGAAGGGGGTACCTCTGCTGGTGATGGATGTCATTTAGACCACATCGAGGGAAGACATAGGAACTGACGAGATATAGACACTGTCCATTGAGTTGACGAATTGCAAAGGCAAGAAGACACTAATTGGTTTTATCAACAGACTGCCAAATAGTTGCCAGGATGTAGTGTGTAAGTTGCAGCAGGACTGAAAACTGGCGTGTAACAAGGGTATGTCAGTGTGGTGATTGGGGATTCCAATATGCAGGTATACTGTGAAAATCAGGTTGGTTCAGGATCCCAAGAAAGAGAGTTTGTAGAATGCCTACGAGATGGATTTTTAGAGCAGCTCGTAATGGCGAGAAAAGGACATTCTGGATTTAGTGTTGTCCAATGAACCAGATTTGATATGAGAACTAGAGGTAAATGGACCGCTTGGAGGTAGTGATCATAATATGATTAGTTTTAATCTGCAATTGGAGAAGGAGAAGGTTAAATAGTAAGTGCTAGTGAAGCCGTTGAATTAAGGGGACTATGGAGCTGGCCAAGATAGACTGTAAAGGGCCCGAGCAGGAGTGACGGTGGAATGGCATAAATATCTGGGCATAATCCAGACGAGCGGGAACATTTAATTCCAAAAAGGAAGAAAGATTTTCATGGGAATAGAATGCAACTGAACTGACAAGAAAAGTTTGGGATAAAATTCACTTAAAATAAACGGCAGCGAATAGCCGGAAGCCAGACGATTGGGAAACTTTCATAAGAGAACAGAAGGAAACAAAACGGACAATACGGGCTAAAAGATGAATAACGAGGGGATGCTTGCCAGGAATAGAAAGAAGGTCAGTAAAAGCTTATTTATATATACTAAGAGAAAAATAATATCAAATTCAACTGTTGATCCCTTGAAGGCAGACAAGGGAGAAATTATTATGGGGAACATTGGAACAGCTTTGAAGATTTGAACACCTATTTCGAATCTGTCTTCACTAAGGCAGACACATACAATCCCCAGAAGTACTGGAGGGCAGAGGATCTAAAGGGGTAGAGGAACTTATTTTGCTTTTTATTAGGCGAGAAAAAGTATTGGGTGAGCTAACGGGACTGAAGGATGATAAATCTCCTGAGGCCTGATGATCTGCATCCCAGGGTCATCGGGGAGGTGGTTCTAGAAGTAGTGTACGAAGTGGTGAACATTTCCATAGTTCCGGGATAAGTTCCTGTGGATTGGAGGATTACTAATGTTATCCCACTTTTCAAGAAAGGAGCGAGAAGGAAAACGGGGTATTATCGACCATTTAGCCTGACTGCGGCGGTGGGAAAGATGCGGGAGTCAATTATTAAAGGGGCAATGAAGGGGCATTTGGATAGCTGTAGAAGGATTATTCCTGATCGGCATGGGTTTAGGAATGCGTGACTAATTTTGTGGTATTTGTTGAGGATGTGACATGTAAAATGGATGAAGGGGAGCCAGTGGATGTAGTGTATCTAGACTTTCAGAAAGTCTTTGATAAGATCCCGCACGGGAGATAGGTGACTAAAATTAGAGCACATGGAATTGTGGGTAGGGTGTAGACGCGACGAGTAAATTGGTTGGCAGACAGGAAGCAAAGAGTAGCAGTGCACGAGTCCTTTTCAGAAAGGCATGCAGTGGCGAGTGGGGTGCTGCAAGGCTCGGAGTTGCGGCCGCAACTGTCTACCATATATATTAAAGATTTGGAATAGGGAATTAGGAGCAACACCACGAAGTTTGTGGATGACACAAAGCTTGGTAGCAGTGTGAACTGTGAAGAGGATGTTAGGAGGTTGCAGGGTGACCTTGAGAGGTTGAGTGAGTGGGCAGATGCGTGGCAGATGCGGTATAATATAGATAAATGAGTGGTTATCCACTTTGGAGGCTACTCGAGGAGTGAGATTATTATCTCAATGGGGTTAACTTAGGTAAGTGGGGGTACAGCGAGACCTGGGTGTCGTTGTACATCAGCCACTGAAAGTTAGCGTGCAGGTACAGCAGGCAGTGAAGTAAGCTAATGGAATGTGGACATTCATAACAAGAGGATTTCACTGTGGGAGTAAAGAGGTTCTTCTGCAGTTGTATGGGGCTGCCGTAAGACCACATCTGGAGTATTGTGTACAGTTTTCATCTGCTAAATGGAGGAAGGATATCCTTGTTATTGAGGCAGTGCAGAGGAGGTTCACGAGATTGATCCCTTAGATGGCCGGACTGTCGTGTGAGGAGAGATTGAAAAGACTAGGCTTGTATTCACTGCAGTTTAGAAGGATGAGGGGGATCTTATATAAACATATACAATTATAAAAGGACTGGACAAGCTCGATGCAGGAAACAAATTCCCACCGGTGTGCGAGTCCAGAACGAGGGGCCACAGCCTTAAAATAAAGGACAAGCCGTTTAAGGCTGAGAAATGCGATTTCACCCAGAGAGTTGTGAATTCGTCGAATTCCCTGCCACAGAGGGCAGTGGAGGCCAAGTCTCATGATGGATTTAAGAGATAATTAGGTAGAACTCTAGGGGGCAAAGGAATCAAGAGATATGGGGAGAAGGCAGGCACGGGTTGTTGATTGCGGACGATCAGCCATTATCACAGTGAAAGGCGGTGTTGACTTGAAGGGCCGATTGGCCTCCTCCTGCAACTATTTTCTATGTTGCTATGTTTCTATGGAACTCCAATGCATATTTCACGTAATGATGAACATGAATAAAATACATATGTGTAACCGTGGTATGATATGCAGGCAGGGATAAGATGACTAATGCTGATATTTATTCTGTTAGACAAAATGTATTCCGTTAATTAAATATTATGAGTCAGATACAACAATACATCTCATTCTGGGGTATTTTGTGCAATAGCAATGGGTCAATTAATTGGAAAATCAGTCGAATAAATGGTAGAATTAATATCATGTTAAGCATCGGTATGTTTTTAAATGATTACCTTCTTTTCCGTCAGTATCATACCTAACAGATTGGAAAAGTCATTCAGTTGAAAATAGTGTCGTTATTAGCGACTCCAGATTTTCGTATATAACTTCTGGAACAGTCGGATTGTTGAATGGGTTTTTGTGCGGTCAGTTCCGCTCAAGGTCCCAAATAAGGAGCTTAATCATCTACTGCTGACGATAATTTACTGTTCTTGCACTTTCCCAATATAGAGCCAAATTCCCGTATAGAAAGTGATATGCACTCCGCGAGCTTTATTAATCTGCTACTTCCATTGGTCACACCAACATATTTGCGATGAAAAACAAGGTATACAATGCAATCAATACAATCAGTTTTATTCGTCACATTGCACATACAGTGCAAGTATATTCACAAGCGCAATACCCTGCTTGCGGCGGAACAATCAAATACTGACAGCATATTCATCTCAACGGATTGATCATATTTTTGCATTTATACGGTGCTAGAGTTCAATTTCTGTATTCTTGGCTGCTGCTTTTCAACTTCTTCGTCTTCGTCACCCTTACTTAAATATGGCTAATTTACCCTCAAGTAGAGTTTGAACAATCCCCATCACATAAGTCCGCCTATTCCTTCACCTCATCGCATTTTGGCCTCTGCAAAATACTGATTTTTCTGTGTGGAACCTTCAGTGTACATAAAAATCATTGTTCACTTCGCATTAGGAGCACGTTGTTCAATTATGCACTACGATACGATAATATTTACCAAGGAGGGAAATTGATCTGCCAACAGTCATACAATCATACAATACATGAAACATAAAGTGATGTGAGGAAAGGATTCGGGATGTGCACAACTTGGGTGAGGGTGGGATTGTCAGTGTCAGTCTACTCCACGACAGAAGGGGGAGGAGATGTACAGTTAAGGTATACTGTTATATCCGACTCAAACCTATCTGGTAACTATTTTTTCCGATCTACGACGACTGTGCGTTTGGTCATCTTTGTCATAAATATTCACATTGTTCTCCAGTGAATATTTACTGTCCAATACATACATGACTATATCATGTCCGATCCAATACTAAAATATGGAGTTTGCGCTGATTTCAAGCAGTCTTTCTAAAACTTAATCAGGCATGAACAATTAAACGCATATTTTTTTTAATACCATCGCACATCGAAAACAAACATGAACGCACCAAAATCCAGATCAAGTCTTCTGGAGGTAAACGATTCTGATCAAAACAAATTGAAGTAACCCATAGTTTATAATTATATCTGCTTTCTCAAGTTTCCAAGCTCAAGGAAGCAAAAGGTACCTTTAATATATATTATGATATGTTCGTATGTGCTTGACATGAATAAACAGCTAAAGAAAATTTGACTATATTGAGGTTATGAAAACTGCTTATGAAATTTGCAACAACGTTTGCAGAGAGGTTATTTGTGAAGAGATGACATATGCTAACTTATCAAGCGGCAGTATTTGGAGCAGTAAATAGCATTATACTTTCAAATAGAGGACTATTCACCCATATTAGTACATTTGTAAACAGTCTAGCAGAATTTGCATTGACGCAGTCGGGTAGCCTGAGGAAACGTGATGTAATAAAATCGTGACCAGTAGTTAATCGAGGACATATTCGTACCCGTTGACAAAACAACACGTGGAATTATTGCCAATGCTAATGTTGAAATAGGGAAATTAAGAGAAATAATGCAAGAAAAATACCTGCACTGTCAGATTATGAGCAAATAATACGTTGAGAGGTGATGGCCAAAGGAATGCCGCAGGAATCGTTGCTTGGTCAAAGTGCAATTACTATATTTACAACGAATTTGGCTATGAGATCCAAATCAATATTTCCATGTTCAAGAATGACAAGATCCTAAAGGGAATCATTAGCCAGCGTTAGTAATGCATATGATGTATTGCCTTTTCCATGACAGGAAAACCGTACTTTTCATTGTTCCTCGGTACACGTGATCATGATCAACAAACCTAAACTAAACTAAATTTAACCAGTCCAAAACCAACTGGACAACAAGTAATCGACAATTAATATGGACACCGATTTCAATGGGAACATTTGAGGTCATGCATTGTTATATAAGCACCAAAAATATATGTGTAGTTACGTGATTAGAGCAGTACATGTTGAAGTATGGGTGCATTCCTGTATTGGTGTTGCTTAAAACGAATGTGGCTACGAGCTGATGTCAGAAAAGCAAATATCGTGTGGACCTTTATTGCAAACATATTTAAGTAAAGACATTTTGTTGCAGTCATATAGATTTTCGATGCTGCAACAACCCGAATCAGAATTTTTCATAATATGGAGACTGTCCTGGAAATATTGCCCTGAAATGTCCGCTTTCTGGTAACATAGACGTGTACTATGAGGCGGAATTACCATGTGTGCAAGGAATTCATGCGTTTTGTGTCAAAATATAGGCAGCGGGAATTCTGTTCTGAATTCTGTAAATAGGACGAAAACAATTATATCTACCAGCGTACGTTCGAAAACTGAGTGCCATGTCCATTGCCATCCCCACAGTACAACTTTCCACATTATATTTACTGAGTTATGAATTCGAGCTCATTCTTTGATACCTAAAACTGCTTTTGGTTGAACATATTTGAAATCCAACCGCATTAAGTGAGACCAAATTAAGGTAGAACCTCTGGGAAAGGATTACGGTAAGAATGAGAAAAGCTCAAAAAGAAAGCAGCTGGCTAAACAGATTTATTACTTGCACCTTGCGTGTAGAGTAAGGAAACGCTGCCGACAAAAAATAAGGAAAATCCATTACCACATATTTATTTACTACACTTTATCGCTCTGTGCTACATAAATTTTCGGCGACCGCAACTGAATGAGTGGCAATCTTAAATACATGGGAGATACATAAATGTGGGAATAGCTTTCATCTGAGGTGCAAAGGGACTTGGATGTGCTTGTGAAGGAACAAAAAGATAATTTGTAAGTCGGATCGGGAGTAAGGAAAGCACTTTTAATGTAGTAAAATTCAATAAAATTAATATAGATAAAGATGACTGGAGTACAAAAACAGATATGCACTGTTGAGCCTCTATAAGGCGCTTGCAGGACCGCATTTGGAGTAGTTTGAGCAAATTTGCGCCCCATATCTGAGGAAGGATGTGCGGGCTCTGGAGAACGTGCAGAGGAGCTTTACAACCGTGATTCTTGGAATGAGTGGGTTAGCATATAATGAGCGTTTTGACAGCGCTGGGCCTCTACTCGCTAGATTTCAGAAGGTTGAGGAGAGACCTCGTTGAAAGTTACAGTATAATGAAGGGCATAGATAGAGTCGATGTCGAAAGGATGTTTATATTGGTGGGATAGTCTCGGACGAGTGTTCGTGTCCGCAGATTTAAAGGAGCCCGTTTGCAAAGGTGGAGGGGAGAATCGTCTTTAGTCAGAGCGTAGAACACATTGCTACAGACGTCTGTGGACGCCATCAGTGGATATTTTTAAGACAGAGTTAGACTAATTCTTAATTAGAACGGATGTCAGTGGTTATGGAGGGAAGGCAGGAACACGGGATTAGGAGACAAAGATCACCCATGATATCATGGCGTAGTAGTCTCGATAGGCCGAATGGCATAATCCTACTCATATAACTGGTGAACTTGTGAACTTGTGAAGGAAAGTAAATACAATCAACCAATGATTTATTTAATGTTTCACAGCCAAGCTCAAGTGCTTCCCTCCCTAGGCCTTCGATCATGCTATTTTATAAACTGAATGCAGAGCTCACAATTCGTGACGACACACATACCGTTTTGTACGTTCATGCTCATGGGAAATACCTTTATTTTCAGATCAAAAGAAAACTATTGGGAAATTAGGTGAGCAGACATTGGTTGTTTTGTCAGCAATTGCATTTAATGTAACTTCGTAATTTGAAAGCATTGCATTGAAACATATTGCTTCCTACTTGTACACTTTCATACAATTCAAGGAATTATATAATGTCCCAGTTACAATCTCCACTTAGCATGTAACCATATAACCATATAACCATATAACAATTACAGCACGGAAACAGGCCCTCTCGGCCCTTCCAGTCCGTGCCGACCATTTGTTTTCCCCTAGTCCCATCTACCTGCACTCAGACCATACCCCTCCATTCCCTTCACGTCCATATACCTATCCACTTTACTCTTAAATGTTAAAATCGATCCTGCCTCCACCACTTCTGCTGGAAGCTGATTCCACACAGCCACCACCTTCTGAGTAAAGAAGTTCCCCCTCACGTTACCCCGAAACCTCTGTCCCTTAATTCTCATGTCATGCCCTCTTGTTTGAATCTTCCCTACCCTCAATGGGAAAACCGTCTCCACGTCAACTCTGTCTATCCTTTTCATCATTTTAAAGACCTCAATCAAGTCCCCCCTTAACCTTCTGCGCTCCAAAGAATAAAGACCTAACTTGTTCAACCTTTCTCTGGAACATAGTTGCTGGACCCCTGGCAACATTCTAGTAAATCTCCTCTGTACTCTCTCTATTTTGTTGACATCCTTCCTATAACTAGGCGACCAAAATTGTACAACATACTCCAGAATTCGTCTTACCAATGCCTTGTACAGTTTTAACATTACTTCCCTACGCTTATATTCAATGCTCTGATTTATAAAGGCCAGCACACCAAAGGCTTTCTTTACCACCCTATCTACATGCGATTCCACCTTCAGGGAACTATGCACAGTTATTCCTAGATCCCTCTGTTCCACAGCATTCCTCAATTCCCTACCATTTACCATGTACGTCCTATTTTGATTTGTCCTGCCAAGATGTAGCACTTCACACTTATCAGCATTAAACTCCATCTGTCATCTTTCAGCCCACTTTTCCAAATGGCCCAAATCTCTCTGTAGACTTTGAAAATCTACTTCATTATCCACAACACCACCCATCTTAGTATCATCTGCATACTTACTTATCCAATTTTCCACCCCATCATCCAGATCATTGATGTACATGACAAACAACAGTGGACCCAACACAGATCCCTGAGGCACCCCACTGGTCACCGGCTTCCAACCTGACAGACAGCCATCCACCATTACTCTCTGACATCTCCCATTCAACCACTGTTGAATCCATCTTGCTACTCCGCCATTAACACCCAGAGATTGAATCTTCTTAACGAATCTTCCATGGGGAACCTTGTCAAAGGCCTTACTGAAATCCATATAGACAACATCCACTGCTTTACCCTCATCAATTTCCCTAGTTACCGCTTCAAAAAATTCAAGAAGGTTTGTCAAACATGACCTTCCAGGCACAAATCCATGTTGACTGTTCCTGATCAGACCCTGTTTATCCAGATGCTTATATATATTATTTCTAAGTATCCTTTCCATTAATTTGCCCACCACTGACGTCAAACTAATAGGTCTATAACTGCTAGGTTTATTCTTTGAACCCTTTTTAAACAATGGAACAACATGCGCAGTACGCCAATCCTCCGGCACTATTCCCGTTTCTAATGACATTTGAAATATTTCTGTCATAGCTCCTGCTATTTCTACACTAACTTCCCTCAATGTCCTAGGGAATATCCTGTCAGGACCTGGAGACTTATCCACTTTTATATTTTTCAAATGTGTCAGTACTTCCTCCTCTTTGAATCTCATAGTTTCCATAGCTACTCTACTCTTTCCCCTTAACTCACCGAGTTCAATGTCCTTCTCTTTGGTGAATACCGAAGAAAAGAAAGTGTTCAATATCTCCCCCATCTCTTTTGGCTCTGCAGATAGTTGTCCATTCTGGTTCTCTAATGGTCCAATTTTATCCCTCGTTATCCTTTTGCTATTAATATAGCTGTAGAAACCCTTTGAGTTTACCTTCACCTTTCTTGCCAAAGCAACCTCATATCTTCTTTTAGCCTTCCTAATTTCTTTCTTAAGATTCTTTTTACATTCTTGTTACAAAATGTACACAATTTTACTCGGGGACATTTAAACGAAATAATAAAGCGAACAATTATCCCCATTTTCCTCGTTTCCGTCCAGTGAAAAATATATAAATTACAACGTGGGAACGGACTGGCATGCAAAATATTGTAAACTCAATCTCAATGCAGATTAATGTAATTTGCTGGAAGGTGTAGACTATCCTTATGATTCTGATTGGATGACAACATTTTCAGACCGCTTCATGCCCTTTCAAATGTCCTCAAAATGTTTAATTTGGCCTTTTCCATTGTCGGTTGCAGAACAGCAGATTAGAGAGCAAGGAAGAGGTACGTCCAGGAATAAGGCGATCAGTGTAATATGAAGCCATGCACGCTGTTTCGATTTTACTGGTTAACCATGGTATCGATATAACATGTATCCTGCCCAGTGTCGCCGCCTGTGATGTCGAAATGGACTTACATTTCCAGGTCGAGTGCGTCGACCGAGCTGACCCTTGTTAAACAGGAGTGCTAAGAAAAAATCTACTCCGGAAATTGTGTCAGGCAGCGATGAGCCATGTTCTACTATTTAAATTTATTTGTAGTTCTTATCATTGATGCATTCAAATCACTCAAATGGGTTAAAGGAATAGAATTAAATATGCGTGGTTTTAGAGGATAAAAAAATACGTGTTGCATTGATTTCACGGGGTTTCCCACGAATGCGCATGATTGTATGTTAATTGGTTTATTTAAATTGCCCCTATAGTGTAGTATAGGACTAGTGCGATCGTTGGTCGGCACAGATTCATTGATCCTTCGCATCCGATAGGCCTGTTCCTCTAAAGCTAAAACGAAAACGACCATGCAATGGTGCACACCAGGAGCCACTAAGAACTGAGGATTCTGAAATATTCAGCATAACACAAAATGCTGAAACAGCGGGTCAGGCAACATCTGAAACGAAAATCGATATGCGATGTTTGAAGTCCGGAAACTTCTTCAGACTGATTCATGGGGCTCGAGAGAGCGCTGAGAAAGAGGTCTTAACTAGAACGACTTTCATCGCGGTGTGTAGTGAATGAAAGTTTCGTTAACAAATGTTGAACGTGTTTGAGTAAAACATAGATAATTGGTCGTGATTCATTGGGATTTCCGTCTCTACTTGGTATCCGGCAGCATTACACGCACCATGTCATATCTTGCGCTTTCTCTTCCTTCTTACGAACAATACAGCGAGAAATATGCTGATTTCGTAGTTTTTTAATTAAATTACACTATGTGCGTGCGTTATTTAACAAATAATTATGTTTTACAAGCGGGGATGGTGCGCCTTCTCTCAAAGCATGATTTGTATTTCAATGGCACAAAGTGGATTGAAAAAAATATATATTTTTACAGACCTGCGTATTTCCCAACGTAATCTGACAATTGCCGGTAAACATCTTGTAGTCATTATTCTGTGTAACCTTTAATGCAATACACGTACACTTCCATCGCTATATTCATTTGCAGGTGAGAACCACTTATCCATATTTTTGCTCTATTTGCTTAATAGAAATGAAACTGACTGACAAAGTTGAAGGTAATGATCTGCAAGTCGCATGTCTCTGCAAAGTTGCACATTTGTTTGCAAACTGCCTTAATACGAATGTGCAGACAAATCAACTTTATTTATACATCTGAGTTTCCCCGCAGCACTGTGGCAGTTCTGATTAGGACATTGCGAATAAGGAAATAGAGGGCTAGCATAAGTAATGTTTTGCGAAATTTTCACGGAGTTGGCTTTACGCACTTATAAGCATAAACGACAGAAACAATATATATACAAGGATGAAAATACAGACAACATTGTCCAGAAAAAGGATATGGTTTGGAATTATTTTAAATGCAAAATATTTACAGAGATTATTTTTAATGTTTCAGAAATGGAGATAGTAACGAGATCCTTGAGGCCAGGTGAATTATTTTGCAGCGCGGAACCGCTAATCACGTGGCAAACGAAGTTCCTACCATTACACGTCCAGACATCGGGAAAGAACTAGCATTCAATGCAGATTTGCTCTTTGCAAATTAAGGAACACATCATGTCAGAATAAAAGCATTAAGTGCATTATTAATAGATGCATTAGAACATGTAATAGTTCATAGATTATGAAAACTGGCAGGAAACATAAAAACTGACTGCAAAGGTTGCTTATAGATATGTGAAGAGAAAAAGGTTAGTTAAAACAAATGCGGGTCCCTTGCAGTCAGAAACTGGTGAATTGATCATGGGGAACAAGGACATTGCAGACCAATTGAATAACTACTTTGGTTCTGTCTTCACTAAGGAAGTCATAACTAATCTGCCGGAAAATAAGAGGGGACCGGGGGTCAAATGAGATGGAGGAACTGAGTGAAATCTTGGTTAACCTGTATGTTGTGTTAGGTTAATTGAATGGATTAAAGACCGATTAAAGACCAGGGCCAGATAGCCTGCATCCTAAAGTACTTAAGGAAGTAGCCCCAGAAATAGTGGATTAATTAGTGATTTTTTTTTCAAAACTTCAGATTCTGGAGTAGTTCCAGTGGATTGGAGAGCAGCTAATGTAACACCACTTATTAAAAGGAAGCGAGTTAGAAAATGAGGAATTACAGAGCAGTCAGTCTAACATCGGTAGTGGGGAAAATGCTGGAGTCAGTTATTAAAGATGGGATAGCAGCACATATGGAAAGCGCTGAAATCATTGGACAAAGTCAGCATGGATTTATGAAAGGTAAATCATGTCCGACGAATCATATAGAATTGTTCGAGGATGTAACTAGTAGAGTGGATCGGGGAGAACCAGTGGATGTGTCACATCTGGACTTAGAAAACAAACTGACAGACAGGAAGCAAAGTGTAGGAGTAAACGGGTCCTTTACAGAATGGCAGGCAGTGTCTAGTGAGGTACCGTATGGCTCAGTGCTGGGACCCAAGCTATCTGCAATATATATGAATGATCTGGATGAGGGAATTGAATGCGACATCTAGAAGTTTGCGGATGAAACGAAGCTGGGGGCTGTGTTACCTGTGAGGAGGATGCTCGGAGGCTGCAAGGTGGCTTGGATAGGTTGGGTGAGTGGGCAAATGCATGGCAGATGCAGTATAATGTGGATAAATGTGAGGTTATACAATTTGGTGGCAAAAACAGGAAAGTAGTCTATTATCTGAATGGTGGCCAATTAGGAAAAGGGGAGATGCAACGAGACCTGGGTGTCATGGTATACCAGCCATTGAAAGCAGGCATGCAGGTGCAGCCGGCAGTTAAGAAAGCGAAAGGTATGTTAGCATTCATAGCCAAAGGATATCAGTATCAGAGCAGCGAGGTTCTACTGCAGTTTTAGAGTGTCTTGGTGAGGTCACACCTGGAGTATTGCGTACAGTTCTGGTCTACTGTTTTAATCTGAGGAAAGACATTATTGCCAAAGAGGGAGTACAGAGAATGTTCACCAGATTAATTCCTGGTATGACAGGACTTCATATGGTTAGTACTCGCTAGAACTTAGAAGATGAGGGGGGAGCTTACTGAGACTTACAAAATTATTAAGGGTTTGGACAGGCTGGATGCAGGAAGATTGTTCCCGATGTTGGGGAAGTCCAGAACAAGGGGGTCACAGTTTAAGGATAAGGGGGAAGTATTTTAGGACCGAGATGAGAAAATAATGTTTCACACAGAGAGTGGTGAATCTGTGGAATTATCTGCCACAGAAGATAGTTGAGGCCTGTTCATTGGCTGTATTTAAGAGGGAGTTAGATGTGGCACTTGTGGCTAAAGGGATCAGTGGGTATGGAGAGAAAGCAGGTACAGGATACTGAGTTGGATGATCAGCCATGAACATATTGAATGGCGGCGTTGCTCGAGGGGCCGAATGGCCTACTCCTGCACCTATTTTCTATGTATCCATGTTTCTATATTATATCAATGTGAATTTGAACTGCTTTGAAAATATATTTAAACCAGTAGTTTATATTGAAATTTGAGGACAAGGAAAAGTCGCAAAACGTACTGATTCGGGATTATCAACCATGATCACATCGAATAATGGTGCTCGCTAGAAGGGCAGAATGACCTACTCCTGCACCTACTGTCTATTGTTTATTGTCTATTGTAAAAAAAGAAAAATTCAGAAATGTATTCGTTAAATCAAACATAAAATAGTATTTCAAGAATGCTCACTAAAACGTCCTCCTATCCAAAGGAAACAGAAATAAAAGACAAGCAGAAAACAGGGGTGAGGAAACATTGATGGCTGTGTTCGAGCGAAAGGCACACCAGATGAGCATACGCGGTTCAATGCGTGGGTCAGCGATTCGTCTGGAGGACACGTATTCTGATCCAACAGTATTAATGTGACATGGTAGTTACTCTTGCTTCGATGCAAACGCAACAGAAGCGGACTTTCCTGATTTGAAGCGTAACACTTAACAGGAAATCCAAGTGAGTTGTTACAAAGCACTATTCCATTGGCAACGCAAGTTGAATGGCATACCGCTTAATTGCTGGCCGAATAAATCTGTATTTAAGTTTGAATGTTTAATTAAAATTATGCGAAGTCCCAGAGTTTCAAGTAATGACATCACAATGCCCACTATTAAAACACAAACATCTGACATAACAATATATCCGGATTGTAATGCCATAAGTAGTTGCTATTCGACTTTCTGAATTCGAATGAATAGTAGCACATTTTCACTTCCTTCAACCTGGGAACACGTTTCAGATAAACCTGCAAATGTGAGATTAACTATCCATCAACGTCTCTGCATTTATTCGCAGATATTAACGCACGTGTAATAATTATTGATCAGTTGTGTTTACTTTTACTTTAGATTACGAACAACTTCTATTACAATTCGGTAAATTTCTGGCGTGATTGTTTTGTGCATTCTATCTCACATGTATCCTATTGCTTTGTCCTGCAGTTTAAGAATCAGTTACATTTTCTGCGCAAGACGCAAGTATTTGAAAATATTAAAACTGGACAAAGATTCCCTATGTGGCGGAGCTTTTGCAAACTTTGGAATTCCACATTGCGGAGTGCATTAATTGGCATATGTACAGAAAATTCAGTAATGCAAACCTTACGATAACGAGCATGGCAGAGATAGTCAAACACAGAAGAAAGAAGTAGTGTTGCACTGTGCAGGGCTTTGCAACGACTCAACTGTAGACCGTGCAATGATTTCGGCATGTAGCTGATGTTCCATTTATGTCCCTTGCAAGGCAATTATCTAGATTCGGATCGTTGAACTTGTCGTGGTGAAGACACGTGAGTGCTCCCATAATTCACACTGCCACCCTGCTCGGGCTACCCATGGCAGCAAGGTCGACGATGAGGGTCCAAACTCAGAACCATTCAACATTGGAGACGTCAACGGCGGACGAGGCAGACCTGGCGTTCGAAGTTTTCTTGAACTCACGGCTGTGAAGCGGATGAAGGCTGCAACAGATCTATCAGCTCCAATCGTCTTGCTTCCCCTTGCCATTTGAATACGTCGACTGATGTGTGAAGGACAGGGCGCTTCTTGGAGTGCAACAACAAGTACACGTTAAGCAAACACACGCGCAAGCGTCTTCGTTCTGTGAGAAGAAAACAACGGAACGTAGACCATCACCCTCGACCTCGAGGGAGACGGACTACGACCATCTAGATGGACGTTTAAACAGGAACTGCTGATGCTGGAAAATCGAAGTAGACAAAAGTGCTTGAGGAACAGCGGGGGCGGCAGTTCCTGTTTAATTATAAATTCTATGGAGCGAAGGAAATAGGCAACGTTTCATAGAAACATACAAACATAGAAAATCGGTGCAGGAGGAGGCCATTCGGCCTTGCAGCAAGCACAGCCATTAACAGCTGATCGTCCCCAATCAATAACTCGTGCCTGCCTGCTCCCCTTATCCATTCATTCCACTAGCACCAACAGCTCTATCTAACTATCTCTTAAATGCATCAAGTGACTTGGATTCCACTGCCCTATGTGGCAGCTAATTCCACAAATTCACAACTCTCTGGATGACACAACTCTCTGGATTTTTCGCACTTCAGTCTTGAATGCCTTCTCCTTTATTCTAAGACTGTGGCCCTTGGTTCTGGACTCGCCCAACATTGGGAACAATTGTTCTGCATCTGGCTTGTCCAGTCATTTTATAATTTTATATGTTTCTATAATTACCTCCTCATCCTTCTAAACTGCAGTGAATACAAGTCTAGTATTTTCAATCTTTCCTCATATGACAGTCCCGCTATCCCAGGAATCAATGTCGTCAACCCACGCTGCACTGCCTCAATCACAAGGATGTCCTCCCTCCAAATTCGGAGACTAAAACTGGACACAATACTCCAGATGTGGTCTCACCAGAGTCCTATACAACTACAGAAGAACCTCTTTACACCTATACTGAAATCCTCATGTTATAAAGGCTTATATTCCATTAGCATTCTTCACTGCCTGCTGTAACTGCACGCTAACTTTCAGTGACTGGTGTACAAGGACGACCAGGTCTCGTTGCACTTCCCCATTGCCTAACCTAACCCCATAGACATAATATCGCCGCCGAAGTGGATAACCTCATATTTATCTATATTATACTGCATCTGCCACGCATATGGCCACTCATTCAACCTGTTCAGTTCATCCTGCAATCTGCAAACATCGTCTTCACATTTCACACTGCCACCTCGCTTTATGTAGCCCGCAAACGTGCTAGTGTTGCTCCTAATTCCCTCTTCCAAATCATTAATATATATGGTAAACAGTTGCGGCCCCATCACCGAGCCTTGCGGCACACCACTCGCCACAGCTTGCCATTCTCCAAATCACCCGTTCACTCCAACAATTTGCTTCCAGTCTGCAAACCAATTTTCTTTTTTTTTTTTTTTTTAATTATTTTTTGAATTTATTATTTTTATTTTTAAATTTTATAATACAACTTAGGAGATAAGTCCGTAGGTACAGAAAACAAAACTATTCATCTAGTCCTGGGTTTCAAGCTTCCGTCGAGCCTCAGCGCCGGCTCATTCTACCCCTTCAAATAATCTATGAACGGGGACCATATATCTAATAAATAATTCAGCTTTGTCGATTAAAACAAATCATTTTTTTCCAGATTTAAGGTCTCCTACATCTCCATAATCCACATTTTAGTTGTAGGGAATGCAGGGTTTTTCCAAAATTTTAATATTAGTTTTTTCCCAGTTATTATACTGTAATCCAGGAAATTTCTTTGGTTTATTGTTGGTTTTACGTATTGTTCAGATATGCCCAATATTATTTATTTACAATCGGGATCCAGTTGAATATTAACCATTACGGAAATAATTTTAAAAATATCCACCCAAAATGTTTTAATTTTGGGTGGATATTTTAAATGTTTTAATTTTTATGCAATTTTCAAAAGTATGGGTTAAATTTGATTCAGAGTATTCACATTTATCGCCAACCAATTTTCTATCCATGTCAACGCCGTACCATCAATACCATGTGCTCCAATTTTAGTCTAAGGTCTCCCGTGCGGGACCTTATCAAAGGTTTTCTGAAAGTCCAGATACACTACATCCACTGGCTCCCCTTCATACATTTTACTTCTCACATTCTCAACAAATTCCACAAAATTAGTCAAGCAAGATGTTCCTTTCCTAAATCCATGCTGACCAGGGCTCAACATTTTACTGATATACAAATTCCACATTATTATCTCTTTAATAATTGACTACACCCTATTTCCGACCACTAGGTTAAATGGTCTGATATTCCCCGCTTTCTCTCTCGCTCCTTTCTGAAAACATTAGCTATCATCCAATCCACAGGAACTGATCCTGATTCGATCGAACATTGGAAAACTATCACCAATGCGTACACTGTTTCTAGAGCCACCTCCATGAGTATCCTGGAATGAAGACCATCATGCACAGGGGATTTATCATCCTTCAGTCCCATTAACCTACCCAATATTATTTCTCGCCTAATTTCGTGCCGAAACTCAACTTCAGACTGATGTAGGCTTGGGGGAGGGTGGGGGGAGGAAGATGAGGAGCCAGAGGGCTGAGGGAGAACTGAGAAGGGGAGGAGACAAGAAGGGCTACCCGAAATTGGAAAAGTCAATGTTCATAACGCTGTGGTATATACTGCCCAAGCGAAAGAAGAGATGCTGCTCCTACAATTTGCGGTCGCCCTCACTTTGGCCATGGAGGAGGCCCAGGACAGAAAGGTCGGATTCCAAATGGGAGGGGGCGTTGAAGTGGTGAGCCACCGGTAGATCAGGTAGGTTATTGCGGACCGAGCGCAGGTGTTCGGCGAAGCGATCGCCAAGCTTGCTCACCGATGTGGATCAGCTGACATCTGGTGCCGAGGATGCAATAGCAGAGGTTGGAGAAGGCGCAGGTGAAGCTCTGTCGCACCTGGAACGACTGCTTGGGTCCTTGAATGGAGTCGAGGGCGGAGGTAAAGCGACAAGTGCAGCATTTCTTGCGGATGCAAGGGAAAGTGCCCGCGGAGGGAGTGATACGGGTGGGAACGGAACAATTGACCAGGGAGTTGCGGAGGCAGCGATCTTTGAGGAAATCAGTCAGGGGGAGATGAACATATGTAGCGAGTGGTGGGGTCACGTTGGATGGGGCGAACATGACGGAGGATTATTTGTTGTACGTGACGGCAAGTTGTAGGGTGGAACATGAGGACTAGGGGTGCCCTGCCCTTGTTACGAGTGGGGGGGGGGGGGGGTGGGGAGAGAGATCCGTGTCACGGGGTACTGAAGAAATGCTGGTGTGAGCCTCATCTATTAAGGGGGAGGGGAACTATCGTTTTCTGAAGAAAGAGGACATTACCATTCCCCTGGTGTGGAACACCTCATCCTGGGAGCAGATGCGGCGTAGACGAAGTTGGGAGTAGGGGTTGGAGTCCTTACAGGAAGGAGGGTGGGAAGACGTGTAGTCAAGATATCCAAGGGAGTCAGTGGGTTTATATTGGATATCGATCAGAAGTCTACCACCTGAGATGGAGATAGTGAGGTCAACAAATGGTTGGGAAATGTCGGAAATGGACCAGGTGTATTTGAGTGCCGGATGGAAGTTGGTGGTTAAATGGATGAAGTCAGTGAGTTGTGTTTGGAGGTAGCACCAATGCAATCGTCGAGGTAACGGAGGTAGAGTTCGGGGATGGTGCCATGGTACGTCTCGAACATGGATTGTTCGACGTCCCCGACAAAGAGGCAGGCATAGCTAGGGCCCATGCGCGTCCCATAGCTACGCCTTGTATTCGGAGGAAATGGGAGGAGTCAAACGAAAGTTAATAACGGAAAGGACCAGCTGTCGGTAAGGACGGCATCTGTCGACGGGGATTGGTTGGTTCTCAGGTCGAGGAAGAAACGGAGGGCTTTAACGGGGGAGCCTCCTGGTGGGGGATGGAGGTGTAAAGTGAAATGTACGAATGTGAAACCAACGATTTGGTGGTATTCATCAGCGTCGCATCTGCTAAATGCTGCCTACATTTCAGAAGAAAATAAGGGTATCTGATTAATTCATATACATAATTAACAGTTATCAAGCTACAAGTAAGTAAAACTTCCGCTAGAACATTCAACAACAAGTCACATTACTGGATGTTCATAGCTGGTCCTCGTAATCTCATTTGACAATAAATTACATTTTAACCTGAGTTATACCTGGGCCGAAGAGCCGCAGCGGCGGCTGCGATGGCAGCCTCGTCGGTAGCGTGAGCATGGACGTGGACGGTGGTGGGGCATCGGCGGTGGTGGTCCTCGGCGGCAACGGCAGCCTCGGCTTCGTGCGGCCTCGGCGGCATTTGGGGTCTAGGCGGCGGTGGGGCCTCGTGAAAGGTATGCGATTAGCGGCCAAGAACCATGAGGGGGAGTAGAAGACAATGGGGACCAGGCGTGGGAGAAACAGCGTGAAGACCAATGGAGAATCCGGCGTGGGGTGAGGGGAGGCGCCGTGAGGGACGGTGGGAGAACAAAGGGGCACCTGGCGTTGGGGAGGGGGGACTTTATTTTTAGAATCTCTGTCAGGCTATAATCCAGCATTTGTGTGTCTGTCTGTTCGTTAAGGAGCCGTGCACTCGGCAGCCAGCCAACAGTCGCTTATAATTTCATTTTCGTTTTCACTTTTAATTTCAAGTTTTTGTTTACCTTGGTGTTGTGACAGTTGGCATACTAATTTCCCCCCGGGGATGAACACAGTTTCATTTTATCGTATCATATAGTTAAATCTCCTGACGAATGCGTTTTTCGATGGAATGGAAATTGGAATATAGTGTAGCAAAGTGTGGATTAAAGCATTTTGGGAGTTACAATTTAGGCATAAACTACTTTCTAAATGGGGAGATAATGCAGAAATCGCAATTGCAATGTAACTTGATTGTGCTGGTACATGATACCAGAAAAGTGATTCTGCATGTCGAATCAACAGTCCAGAAAGCAAAAATGCGAGCATTTAATTTGAAGAGGGTTTGTACGATAAAACAGCGATGTATTGTTGAGTTTCTGTAAGACACTGGAGAGGCCGCAGATGGAATATTGCGAGCAATTTTGGCACCATTTTCTCGGAAGTATGTGCGGGCTCAGGAGAGGCTCCCGAGGTGGTTTGCAAGAATTAGTCCAGGGATGAACAGGTTAACATTATGAGCATTTGTCGGCACTGGGCCTGCAAATGATGGAGATTAGAAGAATGACGAGGGAACTAATTGAAACATGCACAATAAAGTAGGACATGCATAGAGTGGATGTGGAGAGAATCGTTCCACTAGTGGCAGAGTCGAGGATAAGAGGGCATATACTCAGAATGTTGTTTTGGATGAAGGGGATGAGAAGACATTTCCTTAGTCAGATGGTGGTGAATCTGTGGAATGGTTTGCCACAGAGGGCTGTGGATGTCAAGTCAATGGATATATTTAACGCAGAGACGGATAGATTAGTATCGGCCGATCGACTCACTCCATAACAAACCAGACTGGGTTATAAAATCCGCCGACAAGGGAGGTGCCATGGTAGTCTGACGCGTCGATGTCTACAAAGCGGAGGCGGCGCGCCAACTCTCGGACACCTCCTCCTACTTACCCCTGGACCATGACCCCACTGACAAACACCAGGCCACCATCTCGAGCACCATAACCAACTTCATCAGCTCCGGCTCCCTACCCTCCTGAACAACCAACCTCATCGTTTCCCAGCCCCACACGGCCCGATTTTACCTTCTCCCCAAAATCCACAAACCCGACTGCCCTGGCAGACCCATTGTCTCTTCCTGTTCGTGCCCCACCGAACACATTTCCACATACTTTGACTCCATCCTATCCCCCTTTGTTAAATTCCTCCCCACCTATGTTCAAGACACCTCAGACACTCTCCGTGGGCTCTGCGCATTCCATTCTCCAGGCACCCATTTTCTCATCTTTGCCAAGGACGTCCAGTCACTCTACACCTACATCCCCCACCAGGACGGTCTCAAAGCCTTCCAGTTCTTCGTCGACAAGAGTAGCAACCCATACCCGTCCACTGACACGCTCCTCCACCTAGCGGAGTTGGTCCTTACCCTCAATAACTTATCTTTTGACTCCTCCCATTATCTCAAAACACAAGGCGTAGCTATGGGCACACGCATGGGCCCCAGCTACACTTGCCTTTGTCGGGTACATCGAACAATCCTTGTTCTCAGCGTACCAGGGCCCCATCCCCGACCTCTACCTCCATTACATCGCCGACTGCTTTGGTGTCACCTCCTGCACCCACACACAACTGACTGACTTCATCCATTTCACCACCAACTTCCACCCGACACTCAATTACACTTGGACAATTTCCGACATTTCCCTACCATTCCTTGATCTCACCATCTCTATTGCAGGTAATACACTCCTGACCGACATCCACTACAAACCCACTGACTCCCACAGCTACCTGGACTACACTTCCTCCGACCCTGCTTACTGTAAGGACTCCATCCCCTATTCCCAATTCCTCCGTCTACGCCGCATCTGCTCCCAGGATGAGATGTTCTACACCAGGTCATCACAAATGTCCTCATTCTTCAGAGAACGGGGATTCCCCTCCCCCACTATAGATCAGGCTCGCACCAGGGTCTCCTCCATACCCCACAACACTGCCCTCTTTCCCCATTCCCCTACTCGCAACAAGGGCAGAGTCCCCCTGGTCCTCACCTTTCACCCCACCAGCCGGCAAATACAACACATAGTCCTCCGTCAGTTACGCCACCTCCAACGTGACCCCCCCTTCTCATCTTCAACATCTTCCCATCTCCCCCCCTGTCTGCCTTCCGCAAAGGCCGCTCCCTCCGCAACTCCCTTCTCAATTCTTCCCTTCCCTCCCGCTCTACCCGTTCCCTGGGCACTTTCCCTTGCAACCGCAAGAAATGCTACACTTGTCCCTTCACCTCCCCCCTCCACTCCTTTCAGGGACCCAAGCACTCCTTCCAAGTCCGACAGAGGTTCACCTGCACCTCCTCCAACCTCATCTACTGCATCCGCTGCTCCAGATGCCAGATGATCTATATCGGTGAGACCAAGCAGAGGCTTGGCGATCGTTTCGCCGAACAGCTCCGCTCGGTCCACATTAACCAACCCGACGTCCCAGTGACTCAGCACTTCAACTCCCCCTCCCATTCCGTATGTGACCTCTCGGTCCTGGGCCTCCTCCACGGCCAGAGTGAGCAACGCCGCAAGTTGGAGGTACGCTCCTCATAATTCCGCTTGGGGAGTCTGCATTCTCTGGGCTTGAATATTGAATTTTCTCAATTCTGTTAACCCTTGCTGTCTCCTCCCCTTCCCACCTCTCCCTCAGCCCTCGGGCTCTGGCATTCCCTCTCTCTCTATCTCTCCCCCACCCTAGTCGCACTAGCTTCCCATTTTCACACTACAAACAGCTTACAATGGATTGTTCCCTTTATCATCGAAACTTTTTTTGCACATCTTTCATTCATTGTTCTTTATTTCTCCACATCACCGTCTATATCTCTCGTTTCCCTGATCCCTGACCAGTCTGAAAAAGGGTCTCGACCCGAAACGTCGCCTATCTCCTTCGCTCCTTCGATGCTGCTGCACCCGTTGAGTTTCTCCAGCCTTTTGTGTACCCTCGATTCTCCAGAATCTGCACTTCCTTCTTTAAGAGATTATTATCAGTGCAGGTTTCAGAGCTGAGGTTATGGAGAGAAGGCAGGTGACTGGCGAATCGTGAATAAATCAGCCACGATTGAATCGCAAAGTAGACGTGAGGGCGGAATGACCTAATTCTAATACTGTCATTTATGGCCTGATGACCATTTGCCTATCAGGAGTACAAAACCATTCGCATGGCTAAGACATACCATAAATTAGTATAACTACACTCTAATATCATACATGTGTTTCACTTAACAGCCCAGAAAGTGAACAAAGTGGAAGGTAATGTACATAAATCAGAATAAAACTTGTTTGTCTGGCTGTTTTGAAAATACTTTTAATTTGATTATTCATGTTTGATAAACGTAGATACAATTACGCAGATTTGTTTGCACATATGGCAATGGGTTTGGCTCTGCGAGCAACATTTACTATATATATTCACAACTGCGTGACTATATTTACTGGATTTGAAATTTAAGTAGTGTGAACTAGAACGAACATGCTATTTGGATGTACCACTGACAACTTTTGGGCCCAGCGACGATTACTGACAACCACTGATTTTGAAAATAACTACTTCCTTTGAGCCATTCTAGCCGCTTGATATCACGAACGTTTTGTTTTGTATTTGTGGCCAAAAAATGGAGGTTACCAACGGTGGTTTAGTTTTTAACTTAGATTAGTGATACAGAATTGAAACAGGCTTTTTGGCCTAGCGAATCCACGACACTCATTGATCACCCGTTCACATTAGTTTTATATGACCTCACATCAACACTCACTACCTACGCTTAGGCACAAATTTACGGAGGCCGATTGACATAGAAACTTGGGGGTTACACAAAAAGCTGGAGAAACTCAGCGGGTGCAGCAGCATCTAAGAGGCGAAGGAGATAGACGACGTTTCGGGTGGAGACCCTTATTCAGACTGGTCAGGGATCAGGGAAACGAGAGATATAGACAGTGATGTGGATAGATAAAGAACAATGAAATGAAAGATATGCAAAACAGTATCGATGATAAAGGGAACAAGCCATTGTAAGCTGTTTGTGGTGTGAAAAGGAGAAGCTAGTGCGACTAGGGTGGGACTAGAACAAACCCCTCTATCACTATTTCCCTCCCCCACCCTAGTCGCACTAGCTTCTCATTTTCACACCACAAACAGCTTACAATGGCTTGTTCCCTTTATCATCGATACTTTTTTGCATATCTTTCATTCATTGTTCGTTATCTCTCCACATCACTGTCTATATCTCTCGTTTCCCTCATCCCTGACCAGTCTGAAGAAGGGTATCGACCCAAAACGTCGCCTATCTCCGTCGCCTCCTAGATGCTGCTGCACCCGCTGAGTTTCTCCAGCTTTTTGAGTAACCCTTGATTCTCCAGCATCTGCAGTTTCTTCGTTGACATAGAAACTTCACGTCTTTGTGATGTGAAATGAAACCGGATTAATTCGGCAGAAAACCCCGCGGTTACACAAAGGCAGCAATTAAGGGTCGAAATGAATGCGAGTCTCTGACGCCGTTCAGCGACAGCTCTCCAAATTGCGTTAGTACGCTGTCCTGACCTACTGCCAGGTATCCCACGGACACAAATATCAGCAGTCTGTAATTAGAGCACAACAGATAAATAGAACTCTTGGTATTCCGCCATTAGCCCTGTTTTATACAAGATATTGTTAAGTTACATAGCGTAAGCTTGCACATCACGAAAAATACGTCTGAGTCTTTGGGACAGAATGAACGTAAAAACTGACACATATTACATCACCTGCATGATTTCAATTCTGTGTCATATTCATTTTGTGAAGATATCTAATTATGACATGATGTATATACTTTTTCTTATGAGCGTTATTAATGCATCAGACACAACAGCGTCGGCAGCATCATCGGGCCACATCGAACAACAGTGTGTTTCGCTACATGTGCAGTGCAACGATCATGTAAAATTAAATCGATATGTCAAGCTTTAGAATCGGTATAGTTGCATATGTTCCATGGTGATCAATGGAATCTGCGCACGATATGCACCGAAAGTTCTCATATTTTTACCAATGATTCATTTGGTAGGTCACAGTTCATTGTGATTAGCCCGGGACATAGTCTTTTCACGAATCATGATTTTTTTATTGTATTCAGCACGTGAGTTCTTTTTGTTGTTAGTGCAATACATCCCTTCCAAATTCCATCTCATATCTAAAAACAATACAGATAATTTCTCCATCTTGCAATGTTTAAAATGAAATAATTGGCATGTTTTCGAATATATGCAGCAATATCGCAGAAATCCGTAAACGAAATAAAACCCTGTATAATTTCAAAATGCTCTGGCAAGAAATACTATGGAATGCACTCGCTTGGTTATTTCGTGCGGTGCCGAAGCGTAGCGCAAATGAAAGAAATGAGGGTAAGTTGCGCAAAAAGCAATGTGACGCATCAAACGCGAAACAGTGTAAGTTCTGGATTGAACAATATCATGAACAATCTATTCGATATGAGAACATTTTCTCAACCTGTGTTCCGTCTGCTTACCCTTCTTTATCTCATTTATACAATGCAGATCCTGGGAATTGCAAATATTATTCGCAGCCATGTCTCAATCTACTGCGAACGCATTTATGGATTATTTCGCAAATTAATTTGTGAAACGCGGTATTTCATTATTGCTGGTAAATGTCACCGAAAAAAAATGCAGAATTGCTCTATTTTTATAGCATTACAGACCAGAGTTGAAGATCTAGGTATGGGACGTATTTTTCATGCACTTATTACCTTGAGAACTCTGAGTTGCATGTGAGGCAACACAGTTTGAAATGCTGTTCGTAAGATGCTGCATTCATTTGAAATTAGTTATTGATTTGAGCATAGTAGAAACGTGAATAAATCAATATTGTATGACGGTATTCGTTCCGTTTTATTCTCTGTGCTATTCGTTCCATCTTATTCCTTATTTTTGAATCTGACACCTTTATTTTACGAGATCTAGGAATATTAACTTTGCTACCAACAATCGAACGTATTTCTACCCCTAGTTTCCCCATAACTGACGAAGGGTTTAATAGTCAACACCAAGTCCTGACAGGGTAAAAATGTTAGATTTCCTCGCTGAAAGCATTTGAGAGCGAGGTAAATTTCAGTACAAATAGGTAGCTTCCTGTATGCCACCAGGGAGAATAACTGTTTGTAACATTAACATTCAGCTACTAATTTTATTAAGCATAATGTTAAATCAAATTAATTCAGGAAAATACAAACAAATCTGAATTTGACTGTCAAATGCAGTAGCCTATTACGCACAAGTAATGTAAGTACCTATTAAAAATATATCAATCTGCAAACTGACAACGGGTTGCGTCTGATGGCTTGAAATAATGTAATACGAGGAAAGCTGGCTCTATGTAACACCACTCCTAAACGCTATATACTTCAAATGAATGTAAATGATGTATCTCCTCACGCCTATCCATAAAACAAATAAATAAAACCGTCGTCGCAGATCAGGCGGTATTTGTGTTTTACATCAGAACATTCTTATGACTGGGAGCTTGAAGAATACAATTGGGAGAATGAGGTGAACGAATGGTTTAAGCAAGAGTTGGCAAAATATAGGTGGATTCCGGTAAAGATGGGTCAATTTATAAGATAATTAGGTGGATAAGATAAGGGTGGAGTTAGTAACTAAGACAAAATGGTACAGTTAATGGAAACTGACAAGAACGTATGGTGGGGAGCAAAATCTAGAACAAGAGGGTGAGGTAATTGGTAGAACGGACCAGAGTGGTTTATGGCGCCATCCCGGGAGGTGGGTGAGAAGCAGGTAGTGTACGGTGAGGATGGGAGAAAGTAGATGACGGACGAGATACAGCGGAGGTAATTGTGCGTGTGTGTGTGTGTGTGTGTGTGTGTGTGTGTGTGTGTGTGTGTGTGTGTGTGTGTGTGTGTGTGTGTGTGTGTGTGTGTGTGTGTGTGTGTGTGTGTGTGCGTGTGCGCGTGTGTGTGCGTGCGCGCGCGCGTGTGTGTGTGTGCGCGTGTTTGTGTCTGTGTGTGCCTGTGCGTGTGTCTGTGTGTGTGTGCATGCGTGTGTGTGCGTGCGTGTGTGTGCGTGTATGTGTGTGTGCGTGCGTGTGTGTGTGCGTATGTGAGTGTGTGTGTGTGTGTGTGTGTGTGTGTGTGTGTGTGTGTGTGTGTGTGTGTGTGTGTGTGTGTGTGTGTGTGTGTGCGCGCGCGCGAGCGAGAGATTAACAGGAGGTGCCAAGTTTTTAACCAGAGGAAATGCTTCATTAAAATTGCAGAATTTCCTGTTCGTGCTCCGGGGATTAAGGCCACATAAACGAAATGAGCTGTGTTGCTGTTAGCATTCACCTGGGCCTCACACTGGTAGTTCATGTGAGCGAGGACCGACAGATCAAAATACCAGTGCTAAGGACAATTAAAATGTTTGGCAACCGGAGATCAAGGTAGATCTAACGGACTGTGAAGTGGTATCCTATTCTACGTCTAGAGACGCCGCTTACTTCCTGTGCCTCATATGCCCAGAAAGAAACGAAAGGGGGTATTTTTTGCAACCACTTACCTCAATCACAGTGCGTCCGAAACACATTATAATGACAGCTGTACGCTATTCACCGTTATCTAACTGGACGCCCAGTAGTCAAATTATGCACACCGATGATTTGGAAACGGCAATGAGCTGTTAATCGTAGAGAGAATAAAATCGGATCTATGGTGGCGTTCTGGATTTTCTTTCATAATGCACCCAGGGAATTATTTCTGTCTATTTAGGAAACGTGCAAGGTTGCCTTGCACGGTGCATCATACAGCAGGTCTACAACTGTACCGCTGAGTTAGAATATATGCTTTACCCACATGTCTGTGAAATGGGAATGTATTTTTATTAGTTGCGCTGGTTCTATTCATGGTTGATTTTCTTGCAGAAAATCAATTAAGTGAAAAAGAGCGAGGTAAATCTACCCACGAGATTTTATTTTCTCCCTACTCTTTTTCCTGCAGCTGTGCAATAGATTTTTTTTCAACTATTTATTAGAAACAAGGAGATATAATATTTAAATGCAGAGCAAATATTTGAGTAATAGCTCGAGGTGAAATTATGTGCTCCCTTTTTGTTATCTCTCAGGTTAAATTTAACGTGCTTCTCCACAATAGAATTAAGGGCATTTTTGTCAGTCTCCAATCACGGTTTTCCATTTTTTTCCTGACCGTTCCCTTTCCGATAACTACTATAAATGGGAATTACCCAAGCTTCACATACCACATTGTTAGTGCGATTCTATTTAATTTACCTTGCTGTAAATGCAGATTACCCATTTAAGCAATGACAATTTTCATAACTGATAGAACAGCTGCCAATTAAAACATATAACTTAGAAATGAAGTGGCAAACATTTGATCGGCATGAGTCGTGTATGATTGAAACTGTGACAAATACCACATGCAAATCTAATGAAACATTGCATGAAACGCGTTTACAGAGATGAACATTACTCGTGGAACGGGTAAAATTTCACATTTCTGGCCTTCTTTGTTATTTTGTGGGAGAGTGTATTGCTTGTTGAAATCCTATCCCGGATACAACATATATAATTAATGGGCAATAGCGGAATAATTCAATGCAACAGACAATAAACAAATCGAGTACCCAAGTGCACGCACATTTTCTGAGGTTTCCTGCATGTTCACTTTCTAGTTCTCTTGTACGCAATTCAGAATATAATCTGTTTGCATCCGTGGTGTTTATGATGCTGTTTCTGTTGTGTTTTTTTTCAATTGTGACCCACGAAATGTTTATGCTCGCGAACTCGGTATTGGTGGTGACGGCGTGTATAGGTTGTTAGACATTCTCATTGAAGATTATCAACTATTGGTCGTTCTATTGCGGCAATATTACATGCAGCTGGCAAACCGTGGTCAAATGCTGTCATTTTTATTCTGTCTGGTGGCAACTACCGTTTATTTTGTTCGATACTAGTGAATGGAAATAATATGGTGTAATCAATACACGGCTCTACTTTCCCCTGTGTATAAGGTACGGCAATTTATTTATCTGCTGAAAATGATTTGGCCATTGACACTACTGCAAAGATGTGCTACAGGTTTTCGAGCCTGACCTGATTGAAACGAGCAGCCATACTCATTTTTTTTCGAGTAGTGGCACCAATCATTGGCGAATTTGTAACTTAATATTTGCTTTTTTTTTTTTTTCTAATCCTACTTGAAACCACACCATGTCAATTGCTTCAATGTGGACAGTGGCAGTCAATTGATTGCATTCCCAGGGTATTTGTAGTTATCTTCCTGTGGGAATAGTTGAATATGCGAATTTGGTCAAATAGACTGGCCGATTGTGAGGAAAACAATTAAAATTGCACTGCGACTGCAATCTCATCAGTCATAAACTTATTGATTGGAGTTCCAAGAGACGTATCCATGTTCTTTTCCGGATATGTGTATATGATATGTCCTTTCTTCCTTGTTAAATATAGTGCAACATTGGATATATATGTATTTTACGAAATATCTTGAGAATATAGCCGACTTTTTACCTTTCAAATGTTTGTGATGTTAGCGTTATACTGCATTATATAACACTGCCTTGCTGCTATTTAAATCGCCCTCAGAGTTATATAAATTATTCGTCAAATATTAACGAATGATTCCGTGTTTTATAAGTTTAGTTTAATGTAGTGTCACGTGTAGCGAGGTATACTGAAAAATGTTTTGTTCCGTACTAACCAGTCATGTTTGTGCTATCGCTTCTTGAATTGGAAAATTGATAATTGTGATTAGCTGTAATTGTTTTAATATTCTGTGTATGATTTGGGGAAATATGGAAATGGGAAAGACGAAAGCTCGCTTCCGGAATTTGCCTTCAGTTCAGTTCGAAACTCTTGTTACAGAAACTCTTCTAGAACAAAACCAGAGAAGTATGAACCAATTATCTTGACTAAGACCTACGCGCAGGAGTGTTGATAATCTAGTCTCGTCAGCTTTCATAGTGATTTCAATTGGATATTAACGTCGTGCTTGTTAAGTAAAGAGCGGTTACATAGCAAAGGAAGTCAAGTTTTTGCAAAGCGTATAATTTGTTGTAAACAATTAACGTCTTGTTAAATACATTACTTGTATATTTGAGCTCCGGGGATACGATGTCAGATTACTTTGACTACATAACGAGGTACTTTATTATATTCCATTAATTAAGTGTATATTTTTAATCAGGATTACAACACTCCCTTCAAGATGCGGGTATGTAAGCATTTGTTTATTGCTTATCTGCCTTCCTCGGCATCAACACACATTTTCATTACTTATAAAGTAAGTAATGAAAATAACTTTCAAATTACCTTCAAACATGCTCTCCTCTGTCATTTTCATTAGCGCGCATTTCATTAGCCAGATATCCAATCGTACTTATTATGCATTTTATGTCCGTCAACCCGAGAACAAAATCTGACAGCGAAGTATGTCAACGTCAGTTAAATGCTTCTGTGGACGCATCATTTTAGTCTAAGTTTGGCCAAGGCAACTTGTTGTTGTCCCGTATTTTACATTCTTTGGAGACATGTTCTCTTTAAACTACTAGCGCAAACATCAGCAAAATGCAGTGTAGACAAGCATGGAAAAACAAATTAGGTAAAACAATTAGTGTAGAAGTACGGAATGAAAGTTTACAACATATACACCACTGCTCAATAAATGCCAGACACTCCATGATACAATTTAAAGTTTTACATAGATTACACTTCTCAAAATCCAAATTAAACAGTTTTTTTTTTCAACTGTTTCTGCTATATGTGATAAATGTCAGCAGTTAGAAGCTAATCTAACGCATTCATTCACAAAATGTACAACAATTACTAATTTTTGGACAGAAATGTTTAAGATAATCTCGAATGTAGTTAATGCAAATTTAACTCCAGACTCATAATGCATCATATTAGGAATATTAGAAACGGGTCAGCTACAAACAACACAACAAATCATTTTTATTGGTTATTGTGTAATAATTGGTAAAAAATTAATACTAAGAGTTTGGAAAGGTCCCTCATCACCCACAATCAAAATGTGGATTGCGGAAATGTCGGAGACACTTCGCCTGGAAAGATTAGGACTTGTCCTAATGGACAGGCCAGATCAATTCAGATGAATATGGTCTCCATTTATTGAATACTTAAAGGGTTCAGGTGGTCCGGTTCGAGGCCCTGACTGAAGTCTGAATCAAGGCATAGATGAAGAATTATATACAATAGACGACGAATATATCTCCAATGAAGAATATCTTGCTTAATACTCCACTCATTTTATTATTTTTTTTATTTCTATCTTATTTATTTTTCTTTGTATTATTTCTCCTTACTTCCTACTGTTATAAAATATTATGAAATATAGAAGTATACATAAGAATGACTGTAAATTTTAAAAATATTAAGAATGTATGTGCCGAATAATATATTTCCTTTTTTTTCGATTTTATATTATTTCTTCTTAATATGTATTTACTTCTAATAAAAATATTTTACAAAAAAAAACTACTAGCGCAAACATCAGCAAAATGCAGTGTCGCCTGTCCTTACATGCTTACTATCAAGAGGAGAATTGGTATTGAAAGTAGAGAACAATTGAGCGAATGTACTTCCATACCATTCAAGGTTTTCGAATCTCCAACCGTATCAGTAGGAGCCGCGGGGGTTTGCACATGCATGTTTTAACGACAAGGGGCAGATATCAGCTGATAGACTGGCGCTTGTACTGCTCACGAAACTCTCTGTAATAAAGCTTTGATTTCAACATGTCAATTTATGGTAGAACCCACACAGATCAAGATAATGAACATTAAGAGATAATCGTACTCATGATACTTGTTTCACCCGATTTCCGTTTCAGCCGCTGAACTGGAAGCAAAAGGAAATGGTATGGAACTATGTCCATGGATACAAATTTTGTCATTATGTATATCCGACTGGCTTTTTCCAGCTGTTCAGCAGTTCACGCTACCCGTTGCCGTTGGTTATCATATGTTTTGTGTCTTTCGATAATATTGTTTCGACAACATTTGAGACCTGCATGTGTTTTTACGAGAATTTGCGACCCAGAGGAATTTTAATCCTAACTAACATGTGGAATACTCCAAAATAACCAGGGCAATTCCTTCTCTGAATGGGGCTTCTGAACATTGTGAGATTTATGCAACTACCAATCAAAAAATATTTCGTCCTTGTCTACTTCCGCTGGATCAGATAATAAACTGGATTACAAACGAAATGGCTGTATTTTGTAATTGTGCCTGAGGCCCATAAGTCATAAAGGATAGTTCAGAGGCAAAAAATAACCACCTTTCCCCTTCACACATTATTGAACTAGATTTTAGTACCCATAAAGCCCTGTTATCAACGGACAATACTGTATTGCTGCAAATATTATCCATGAATGCACAAGTGCGTAAGATCTTCTGGAACTGACAATATGACCAATGTTCCTTCTATTTCAGAAATAAAGACATTAACTAGCATCCTAACGCAAACGGGTAATTGCATTCGATTTTCAAAATATAACATTATGTGGGCTAGTTTAGCTATGCGTGCATTTATTAAAATGAAATGCGTATTTTGATGTTCCGCATTCTCGTTAGCAGAAAATGGCTTCAGCTCTCTGTTTACTGGGCTGCAATATTAAGAGTGAAATAAATTAATTAGAATAGGTGGCAATTTATTTTAATGGTGATGAACAAAATCAAATTAAAATTCCCCTGCGGATTACGTACCTGGCGCTTCATTGTGCAAGTAAAACTACGGTAAATTATTTGAAATGAAGAATAGATCGCAAGAAATTCAGGGACATCTAGGCAACTGGATAGTGAATTAGCTTCATGAAAGAAAGCAGAGAACGATGACGTGGAATAGCAGGTATTTGATATACACAATATAAATAACTAAACGTGATAAATATCGCCAACTGTCCCATAAACCACCATGAGTGACATGCGGAATGACGTACAGGTAAATGGTTGCCAGGATGGTAATGCTTTAACCCAAGATTTATAATGTTTCTTGTGTTCTCTTTTTACTCTTAGAAACAGCATTGGCTGTAAGGGAAAGGGGTAAGTTAATATATATCGCAACAGTAACATAATCCGTCGTTAGTTACTCAAATAATAATCGAGTTTGCTTCCGCTGCTCGCATTCAGAAGCCATGCCAGGTTAGTTAATGGAATATCGTGGGACTCACCAATCTAACAGTCCGAAGTAATTTTAAATATATTAATGAGGTTCCCCGAAAATCTCATTAGATCATATACAACAGAAAGTGGCGGTGGTTTAGATAAAATTATTAGGCAGCTACAAAAAACGAAATGTTCATCGATATAAATCCAAAACGGAGGTATGTCGCCGATATCCTTGTCGTTGATATGCGTAATTGACACCTGAGATGGCAACTGGAAGAGAGAGAAAACGATTTAAATTATCAGACATAATATTTCATAGTGCCATTTAAAACATATGATTTACTTATATATGGCTGAAAAACACGTAATTCATTTGCATTTGTTATGTGGGAAAAACAAGTCTCTCGCATCTTCCAGTAAATGCAAGCGTAAAATAACTGTGCATTTTATAGACATTACTGCGTGATGCATTCATGTTAAATTACCTACTTTGAAGCATGTGCGCATTGAAAACCATACAGTACAGATTTTGATTCTTGAACCCTCAGTATACTTTCTTTAACAGCACAATGTGTATATATTCTGATTTTCAGAGAAAAACGACAAGTGCAAGTCTGATAGTAAGTGGGAAAGACTATTAATAAATGCCGGTTATTTCAGCCACTGTATTATTCATTCCTTTCCACAGCTCTTTGTGTTCGTATAATTCTTCGTATATTTCATTTTTTTCCAGCATAAGACATTTGTTCCACTTTTTGAACGTTACCCTGCCATTTGATTCCTTTGAACATGACTAATTGCACTAGCTGTAGTCTTTTTTTCTGATCTGCATCATTAAATCATCTACATGCGTAACATTTAAGCCCATCTCCTCTAGGTTTTAGTAATCTGATCACAACTCTGTTCAAGTGGTCCACTTCAATTATAAACATCCATCTTTTTACTATGTTAATACTAGATCACGTTAGGACGATATCCATTTCTGTACCACCAATCTTCGAACCTACATTATTTTCTGTTATAATTTAGTACATGTTAATTTGCATGTGTAAATATAAATCAGCATTGATCGTTGTGTACTTAATATAACTCAAGATGATCGCATTCCTTCATCTGAGCATCATGAATTATTGTATTCTGGCTACTTGTTCCAACGTATTTTCCTTTTGATTTCTACTATTGCTAGATTCCAGAAATGTTCATTACGTTGACAATCGATAAGCAACGACATCGTTTGACAATCACACACAAAGTTACTGAATCTTGCAGAATCGCAATAATTTCACAAACTTCTTCAACATTCAACTGTGTTGCTCCTATTAACACCGTTCAATGTTGATTATTCAGCATGAATGGACCACCGGTCCCATAGGAGTTCCCTAGTTTCGACGCTGCAGTTTCTACCTGCATTCGCACAAGCATACCACCCTCAAAGTAATTGATAAGTGAAATGGTTTAACCCCGTAATGCTCCAACATCTCAGCCCCTGAAATTACCTCACATGAAGGCTTTTTCGCCTTTCTCTCTTGCCTGACCAGCTCCACAGAACTTATTCGAGTGATACTGAAGAAGTTATTCCATTGATTCAGATTCCAAGTTAAGGGATGTACTGCTTCGTAACACTGACTTAACCCTTAATCAAGCAGAGCACGCCTGTCGGATTGCGGAGATAACATCTTCTCTCACAGTCTGTGTCCTCCGGTCAGCGCTCGCAGTATAGTATCAATCTTACCGACACCTAAACTCGTAACAGCCGTTCCCAGCACTCTCCTGACGGGCAGCATAGAGAAACTGCTGTTCGATGTCAAAAACGCAACTATATTCATGCTATTGGTCAGCAGTTCACCATTGCTTATTGTAAAACCTGTACCTTCTGCAAAAAAACTAAACTACTTTCTTAGACATCTGCCCTTCCCGTGCGACAAAACGAGCTCCAAGGACAAGCCAGCACCTGTTCCAAAAAGAGCTTGCTGATAACGAATTCCAAGAGCCCGACTTGCCATCCTCCGCTCAGCTCTCTGAAAGTGCAGATGTCAGCTCTGCCATCCACTCTCTCCTCCCTTCGTCAAACGAGCAACTTGACCCTGAGGTGACCATGTTTGTGAATAACAGACCTTTGATCGCTATGGTTGATACGGACGCGAAATGCAACGTCATTTCTTTATCAGAGTTTAAAAAAATGTAATGCGGAAACTATTAGCACATAAACATGGAAAATATGTGCAGAGGAGTCCATTCGGCTCTTCGAGCCAGCACAGCCTTTCATTGTGACAATGGCTGATCGTCCCCAATCAATAGCCCGTGCCTGCCTTCTCCCCTTATCCCTTGATTCCACCAGCAACTAGTGCTCTATTTAACTCTCACTTAAATACATTCAGTGATTTGGCACACACTGCCCCATGTGGCAGTGAATACCGCAAATTCGCAGCTCTCTGGGCGAAAACCTTTTTCCTCACCTCAATCGTAAATGGCCTCCCCATTATTCTAAGGCTATGGCCCCTGGTTCTGGACTCGCCCAAGATTAGGAACATTTTTCCTGCATCTAGCCTGTCCAGTCCTTTTAGAATTTCATATGTTTCTATAAGATGCCCCCTCATCCTTCTAAACTCCAGTGGATAGAAGCCGAGTCTTATCCAACTTTCCTCATATGACAGTCCCGCCAGCCGAGGGATCAAGCTTGTGAACCTACGCTGCACTGCCTGAATCACAAGGATGCCCTTCCGCAAAATTAGGAGATCAAAACTGTACACAATTCTCCAGACGTGATCTTACCAGAGCCCTATCCAACTGCAGAAGAACCCCTCCACTCCTGTACTGAAATCATCTTGTTATGAAGGCCAAAATTCAATTCGCTTTCTTCAATACCTGCTGTACCTGCACTACAACTTTCAATGACTGGTGTACAAGGACACCCATGTCCCGCTGTACCTCACATTTACGTAACCTAACCCCATTGAGATAATAATCTTCTCCATTATTTTGCAAACAACGTGGATAACCTCACTATTATATATATTATACAGCATCTGCCACGCCTCTGCCCTCTCACTCAACCTGTGCAGGGCACCCTGCCATCTCCTAACATCCTCTTCACAGTTCACAATGCCACCCAGCTTTGTGTCATCCGCAAACTTGCTAGCATTGTTCCTCTTCCCTCTGCCACGTCATTTATATATGTGGTAAACATTTGCGACCCCACACCGAGTCTTACGGCACTCCATTCGCCACTGCCTGGCATTCAGAATAGGACCCGTTCACTTCTACTGTTTGCTTCCTCTCTGCCAACCAATTTCTATCCATGTCAACACCCTACCTTCACTACCATGTGTTCTAACTTTAGTATCCAATCTCCCGTTGCGGGAACTTATCAAATGTTTTCTGAAAGTCTAGATACACTACTGCCACTGGCTCCCGTTCATTCATTTTATTTGTCATATCCTCAAAAAATTCCAGAAGATTAGCCAAGCATGATTTTACTTCATAAATCCATGCTGACTTGGACTAATCATTTTACTGCTGTCCAAATGCCCCATTATTACCTCTTTAATAATTGGCTTCAGTGTCATTCCCGCCACCGAAATCAGCCTAACTGGTCTACAATGTGCCGTTTTCTCTCTTCCTCCTTTCTTGAAAATTAACTATATACCAATCCACAGGCACTGATCCTGATTCTACTGAACATTGGACAATGATCACAATTGCATCCACTATTTATAGAGGCACCTCCCCGAGGACCCTGGAATGCAGACCATCGAGCCTAGGTTAGACCAGTTAGTCTATCATCGGTAGTGGGGAAACTGCTAGAGTCAGTTATTAAAGATGGGATAGCAGCACATTTGGAAAGTGGTGAAATCATTGGACAAAGTCAGCATGGATTTACGAAAGGTAAATCATGTCTGACGAATCTTGTTGAATTTTTCGAGGATGTAACTAGTTGCGTGGATAAGGGAGAACAAGTGGATGTGGTATATCTGGACTTCCAGAAGGCTTTCGACAAGGTCCCACATAAGAGATTAGAATACAAACCTAAAGCATACGGTATTAGGGGTTCAGTATTGATGTGGATAGAGAACTGGCTGGCAAACAGGAAGCAAAGAGTAGGAGTAAACGGGTCCTTTTCACAATGGCAGGCAGTGACTAGTGGGGTACCGCAGGGCTCAGTGCTGGGTCCCCAGCTATTTACAATATATATTAATGATCAGGATGAGGGAATTGAAGGCAATATCTCCAAGTTTGCGGATGACACTAAGGTGGGGGGCAGTGTTCGCTGTGAGGAGGATGCTAGGAGACTGCAAGGTGACTTGGATAGGCTGGGTGAGTGGGCAAATGTTTGGCAGATGCAGTATAATGTGGATAAATGTGAGGTTATCCACTTTGGTGGCAAAAACAGGAAAGCAGACTATTATTTAAATGGTGGCCGATTAGGAAAAGGGGAGATGCAGCGAGACCTGGGTGTCATGGTACACCAGTCATTGAAAGTAGGCATGCAGGTGCAGCAGGCAGTGAAAAAAGCGAATGGTATGTTAGCTTTCATAGCAAAAGGATTTGAGTACAGGAGCAGGGAGGTTCTACTTCAGTTGTACAGGGTCTTGGTGAGACCACACCTGGAGTATTGCGTACAGTGTTGGTCTCCAAATCTGAGGAAGGACATTATTGCCATAGAGGGAGTGCAGAGAAGGTTCACCAGACTGATTCCTGGGATGTCAGGACTCTCTTATGAAGAAAGACTGGATAGACTCGGTTTATATACTCTCTGGAATTTAGGGGATTGAGAGGGGATCTTATAGAAACTTACAAAATTCTTAAGGGGTTGGACAGGCTAGATGCAGGAAGATTGTTCCCGATGTTGGGGAAGTCCAGGACAAGGGGTCACAGCTTATGGATAAGGGGGAAATCCTTTAAGACCGAGATGAGAAAGACTTTTTTCACACAGAGAGTGGTGAGTCTCTGGAACTCTCTGCCACAGAGGGTAGTTGAGGCCAGTTCATTGGCTATATTTAAGAGTGAGTTGGATGTGGCCCTTGTGGCTAAGGGGATCAGAGGGTATGGAGAGAAGGCAGGTACGGGATACTGAGTTGGATGATCAGCCATGATCATATTGAATGGCGGTGCATGCTCGAAGGGCTGAATGGCCTACTCCTGCACCTAATTTCTATGTTTCTATGTTTCTATGTTTCTAGGGGATTTATCATCCTTCAGTCACATTAGCCTACCCAATACTATTTCATAGCAAATGAAAATGTATTTCAGTTCCTCTACCCCCTTAGAAACTCTGTCCTCCACTACATCTGGGAGTATGTTGTTCCTTCCTAAGTGAAGACCGATCCGAAGTACCTGTTCAAAATTTCTGCCATTTTATTTTCCCCATAATAATTTCAGCGGTGTCTACCTTCCAGGGCCCCACATTCGACTTTGCTATTATTTTTCCCTTAACATATCTAAAGAAGATTTTCTTATTCTTTCGTGTGGCGTGCACAGCCTAAAGTTTTTGCACGTTTGTCCTATTTGTTCTTCCGTTTGTATACGTCGAATTGATAGCGTTAGTGGAAACAGGGCGGACCATGTGAAGGTTGCAATCTTCCACCCAAGAAACTTTTACTGTCCTTTTATATATCTCTGACCATCTTCCCCTCGTACTTCATCTTTTCAGCATGTCTTGCCCGTTTAATTTCCTTCTGTTGTCCTATGAACGTGTCCCCAATCATCCGGCTTCCGCTACACCTTTACTGTGTTAGAGATATTTTCTTTTCGTTTTATTCTATCCCTAACTTCTCTGGTCTGTCACGGTTGCCCCCTACTCCCCTTAGAATGTTTCTTCCTTTTAGAAGAAATGATCCTGCCTCTTCCGGATTATGCCCATACATTCTTGACATTGCTATTCCACCGTCATTCCTGCTAGGATCCCTTTCCCGTCTACCTTAACCAGCTCCTCTCTCATGCCTTCATTGTCCCCTTTCTTCAACTGCATCACTGACACTTCCGATTTAACCTTCTCATTCTCAAATTTCAGATTAAACCTAACCATATTACTATTGAATTATTATTCAAATTGGAATTGAAGAAAGAACAAGACGGTGCCAAAGACAGTCAGCTCAAACTCAATCCCCTGAAATGCAACTTTCGAGTGTCAGAAGTTACCTACAAGTGATTGTCTCAGACCAGAGCCATCACAAATTACAGATGTCAACGAAATGCCAGAACCCATTGATGTTGCCAGTCTACAAAGATGAATTTGCATGGTAAACTACCTGGGAAAATTAATTCCCAACCTCGGCGACATATCTGCCCCGCTGCGAGTACTGACACACCAGGACGGTGCATAGTCCTGGCATCCGCAGCGCCAAGGAGCTTTTGACACTCTTAAGTTGCAGCTGGCTAGCTACAAGATACCCACTCTTGCCTACTTTGCTTTGTAGTTACCGGTCACGCTCACCTGCGATGCGTCACTAGTGCGGTCTTGGCGTGATCTGCAGACCACTATCCATGGTGACTGCAAGCCTGTTCCTTGAGCCTCTGGCACACTAACTGACACTGAGCAACGTTACGCCCAGATCGAAAACGAATTGCTCGCAGTGGCTTTCGCCTGCACGAAATTCAAGGAAGTTCCTTTTGGGCAAGCCGTGACTATAGAAACTGACCACCAGACGTTTGTCACGATTTTTATATATACCCATCCACGCTACCCCAGCACGCCTACAACGCATGATGATGCGGATGCAGTGGTATAATTTCCGCATCGTCTATTTGAAAGGCAAGTGCATGCACATAGCTGACACGCTATCAAGTGTACCACACAAAACCACCGAAAAACAGCTCTCTGAAGAGGACTAGTTCTCATCGATGAAGTTATCGTATGTTCCTACCGTTTGCTTGAGCAGCCAATCAGAACACAGGGCTGCGGAGGAGACTTTGCAATTGCTGTATGCAGTCATCCGGCGTGGCTGGCCGGTTAAACAACACAACACCCCACTCGCAAACCGCCCATACTTCTTGGTTCGTGATGAACTTTTGTTACAGGACCGGGTATAGTTAAGGGCCACAGACAGCTGTCCCAGCTTTTCTCCGGGAGACGCCGTCCACAGTGGCCACCCCGGCGTGGAGGCTACCCAACAACGGGCACAAAGTATGTTTTACTGGCCTGGTATGACCAAGTACGTACGCGACAAAACCGAAGTTTGCGCTGTCTGCAAAAGCCTGACACCACACCTGCAGAAGATGCATTTACTGCCGCACCCGGCTCCTCTTCTCCCGTAGTCCAAATTAGTAACTGATATATTCGAATTACATGAGAAACACGATCTGGTTGTTGTTGACAGTTATTCGTGTTGGTTCGACATCGATTTACTCCAAACCATTATATCTGAAGTGGTTATCCCGAAGTTACAGCGTCACTTCTCCGTGCACGGCCCCACTGCACGTCTCCTGTCCGACAACGGCAGACAGTTCACCAGCCAGTGTTTCAAAAACATTTCAAAACTATAGGAGTTCAGCCATATTACCAGCAGCGCTGAATTCCCACAGACCAAAGGTCTCGCCGAACGTGCTGTCCGAAGTGCAAAAACAATTATTGGAGCGCTGATACCATGCACAATCGGACGTATACCTAAACCTGCATAAGGAACATTGCAAGTGATCCAATAACGGGTTCACCAGCCCACCGACCGATGTCTCGCCAAACCCCTGCTCCACTGCCTATGTCCCATCTGCTTTGGCAGCCATAAGTTCGTTCTCCGCCTGCAGTCCAGAAACAACTGCAATTCAAACACGATACACAAAAACGTTTTTTTTTTGACAAATCCATTAAGCCACTTAAACCTCTCGCCAGTGGCCAAGTGGTTCGCCTCCAGATCAACAAGGGCTATGGCCGTCTGGGTCACATCTACGGCCCTGCCAAAGAACAGTGCTCTTAACTGGTTGAAGCGGACGGAACCATTTGCAGACGAAACCGGCAACATATATTTCCAGTGAAGGCCACCCCGCGGCGTTCGACGACTACCTCGCCTATCTCCTCAACCCCCCCACCCCCCCCCCCCCCCCCCGCCCCGTCGGGTCCCCGGTTGTGTCCCCCATTCAGCGCCCGGTATCTTATCCAATGAAATAAAGTAAGGCGGATTCATAACGCACATGCGCCGGAAGGGTTAGTAGATCATACATTAAATACAGTTATTTGGTGTACCTAGACAAACTTCCCCATATACGTTATTAACGTTCCGCCACCTACATTGCTTAGCTATGTTCCTATGTACCGTTGCTTTCTTTTGTTTCTACAAGGAAATATGTAGATTAGTTATATACTGCCAGCCAATTTGTAGTGCGTGTTTGCAGTGCCTCTGCCTAATACGCATTTTATATTAACAAGAGCTTGCCTAAGACATTCAGTATGAGTAGTTGCTAGGAACTGTAATATCCTGCAGATCAATGCTGTAAGTAGATTTAATAAACATATGTTGTATTTTCAGATACGTTTTCCTCGACTCATTACACTTATGAAAGATCCACTACATTACACAAATATGTATACTAAGCCTCGATTAATTTTCACATTCAACGCGAACACAATTACTCAATATAATCTATATTTATATACAGTGGCTTGCAAAAGTTTTCATACCCCTTGCACTTTTCCACATTTTGTCATGTTACAACCACAAACGTAAATGTATTTTATTGGGATGTTATGTGATAGACCAACACAAAGTGGTGCATAATTGTGAAGAGGAAGGAAAATGATACATGGTTTCCAAAGTTTATTACAAATAAAAAAATGAAAAATGTGGCATGCAAAAGTATTTAGCCCCCTGAGTCAATACTTTGTAGAACCACCTTTCGCTGCAATTACAGCTGCAAATATTTTGGGTTGTGTCTCTACCAGCTTTGCACATCTAGAGACTGAAATATTTGCCCATTTTTCGTTGCAAAATAGCTTAAGCTTAGGTAGATTGGATGGAGAGCGTCTGTGAACACCATTTTTCATGTCTTGCCAGAGATTCTCAATTGGATTTAGGTGTGGACTTTGACTGGGCCATTCTCACACATGAATATACTTCGATCTAAACCATTCCATTGTTGCTCTGGCTGTATGTTTAGGGTCGTTGTCCTGCTGGAAGGAGAACTTTCGCCCCAGTCTCAAGTCTTTTTGCAGACTCTAACAGGTTTTCTTCCAAAATTGCCCTGTATTTGGCTCCATCCATCATCCCATCAACTCTGACCAACTTCCTTGTCCCTGCTGAAGAAAAGCATCTCCACAGCATGACGCTGCCACCATCATGTTTCATAGTGGGGATGGTGTGTTCAGTGTGATGTGCAGTGTTAGTTCTCCACCACACATAGCGTTTTGCATTTATGCCAAAAACTTCAATTTTCGTCTCATCAGACCAGAGCACCTTCCTCCAAATGTTTGCTGCCCCCCCACATGGCTTGTGGCAAAATGCAAACAGGACTTCGTATGGCTTTGTATCAACAATGGCTTTCTTCTTGAAACTCTTCCATAAAGGCCCGATTTGTGGAGGGCACTTCTAATAGTTGTCCTGTGGACAGATTCGCACACTTGAGCTGTGGATCTCTGCAGCTCCTCCAACGTTACCATGGGCCTATTGGCTCCTTGTTTGATCAATGTTATCCTTGCCCGGCCTGTCAGTTTAGGTGGACGGCCATGTCTTGGTAGGTTTGCAGTTGTGCCATACTCTTTCCATTTTCGGATGATGGATTGAACAGTGCTCCGTGAGATGTTCAAAGCTTGCGATATTTTTTTTATTACCTAACCCTGCTTTAAAGGTATCCACAACTTCATCCCTGACCTGCCTGGTGTGTTCGTTGGGCTTCGTGATGCTGTTTGTTCACTAATATTCTCTAACAAACCTCTGAGGCCTTCACAGAACGACTCTATTTATATTGAGATTAGATTACACACAAGTGGGCTCTATTCATGAATTATGTGATTTCTGAAGGCAATTGATTGCACTGGATTTTATTTAGGGGTATTAGAGTAAAGAGAACTGAATACTTTTGCACGCCACACTGTTCAGTTTTTTATGTGTAAACAAATTTGAAAACGACGTATCATTTTCCTTCCACTTCACAATTATGCGCCACATTGTGTTGGTCTATCACATAAAATCGCAATAAAATAAATTAACGTTTGTGGTTGTAACGTGGCAAAATGTGGAAAATTTCAAGGGGTATGAAAACTGTTTTAAGCCACTGCATTCATAACTGTTTAAACACGAAGACGTGTTGGTTTGGCTTCGCTGCACTTAACACCACACTGACATTATAACATGTAATGCGTTGAATGCATTTAATTTTCATGTATATGTGCGATCATTTGTATATAATAGTCCAAAAAATACTTCAAACTTTCCTTGGAAAACTACCTTCACAATGATATCATCCTTTTTTTCACATGAATAATCGTCGTCGTCCATTCCATTTCATTTATCAGCGGAGAACAACATTTAACACATTTTGGATTTGAACAATAGCCAATTTAGGAAATGTATTGCATTTCTGTTTTTAGATCAGATAATAGAGGACCTCAATAAGGGTAAGAATGTTAATGAAAAAAAAAATACGCCCAAATTGTTTTGCTACTAGTTGATATAAGTAAATAAATCATTTTCTTTTCTGCAGAAGTTCAAGAATTACGTTCATCGACAAGTAAGTTGAAATATTT